>JZLH01S0269204.1:1042-41093 GCA_001188425.1 Eucidaris tribuloides
CGCAGGATAATTCGTGAAGGTAAGTTGGGTGTTTGGGGTGAGGAGTCGTGGAAAAGTGGAGTGCAGAAGGGTGCTGTGGTTGGTGTGTGGTGGGGTGAGGGTGATGGGGTGCAAAGTTGTGAGGGTGGTGGGGGTGGTCAGGGTGGTCGGTTAACGCTGACACACCGCGCACTGCCCGTCACTTCACAAGGGGTATGTGGGGTGGTGGGGGGGATTGTGGTCATGGTGGTGGGGGTTTGTGTAGGTTACCTCAACGCCACCACTCCCACCCTCCACCCCCACATGGCCAACCATACTCCTGCATCCTCACATACGCACCACCCCATACCTCCACACACTCAACCACCCCTCACCTATCACTCAGCACCTCGCTTCACCCAAACCAATACAACACAAAGAAGAGAACTTGATTACTGTTGTTATAGTGGATACACAATTCGCATATTTGTGAAGTCTAATTGTTTCACTTTTTGCATGAAAATTTGGAACAGTGCTTACTTCAAGTACTTAACGAATCTTAAAACTGTTTGAGTGTCATACAATGAAATAAGAGATTTTTAGTTCATTAAATTTAAATATAAAATGGAATAGTTATTCGTTGTGCCTTTTCAAAAGTTTTACTTTCTTTTTTTCTGGGACATTGTCATTAGCTAGCCCCTAAACACTTCAGTCCCTCTGCTGGCCCCTGTGGTCTATGTCTTGCTACCCGACCACTCCAGTTACACACAGTAGCATGTAAGAAAGGTCATTTATTATAAATAATTCCGACAGAATAGATGGAAATATGTTTGTCTCCTCAAAAGCGAATGACGTAATGGTGTAGAAAGGGAATTCTAAGCTGTATATCACAAAGGGATTGATACTTTCAGACTTTTTCCGTTTTCAAGGGCTGATAAAATATTTATTTTGTGGAAATCTTCAGATTTAATGTATTATTCCATTTTAGAGTTTTGACACATACAAAGAAAATTTCTTTTTTTTTTATGCCTTGCAACGAAGTTTGCAGCAGGCATTTTGTTTCGGTTGTCGTTCCTTTCCGTCCATGCCCGTCCGTCCGCGTCATCTCCCGTCCTGCTTAACGGATCTCGTTTACCGGCGCCGATAACTGCAAACGCGCTGATCCGATTTTCATGTGACTGGCGATGAAGTCCAGTACTATGGGGCAAGATGAACTGAATTCGATTTTGGAGCTTGAAACGGTCAAAGGTCCAAGGTCACCGGGCCTAAAATCTGTCTGCAATTGGGCTCGTTACAGGGAATTATATTTGGACAAGTCGGACACATCACGATTTGTTACTCTGTTATACACTTAGGCAAGTTCAAAATGTTGAAAAATGAATAAATAGTGTTGTATGCTTTGTGTTATGTTATTCTCTCCTTTTCCAGGTTGTTTGCAATCATCAAAACTTTATCAGCAAACCGATATGTAGCTAGAATGGCGCTGGTGTAGTCATGACGCGCCGTATCTTTGCTGAATCAGCAATTAAAGCGAAGGCTGGAAAGGAGAGCGCCGAGGAAACAATGGCTGCTGGTGATATGGGTAAGCTTAAGATTTATTCCTGTTGGAACGTAACACCAAAGTCGTTGTATTAATAGGTTTTCATTTGTATCCCTCTCTCAAATGTGTCGAACACAGTGTATCCTTTTCATCATTGTTTCTTCCATACAACTTTTCCACTTAATAACATACATATACTACTTAAGGAAAGGATGCATATGAAGCTGTTGGATAAGGGCAGACTGAAGTACTTTATTTTGCAAATAGAATGATCTGCAATAAATGTAAACATTTTAACATCTGTAATTTGGAATAAATAATTACACATTGTTACATTGTCAGTTACTTTTGTGTAACAATCTAGCGTAGAATTAACTGTTCAAACAGTACAGTCGATGGAATAACTTTTTCATAAGTGCTAAACTAACTGTGCAACCTATGCATCAATAAATCTAACACAACACATAATTCGTGTACCACATAACCATGTTTCTTAATTTGTTTTTGTTAACTTGAATGAACTTTTTTTATTGTAAAAAAAGTAAACTCACCTCGTCTCGAGTATTATTATATATGTACTGTCCACTGTAATACATTACTCGACGTAAAATGATTGCTGTTCTACAGTCTACATGAACCATTTAAGTGAAGTTTAATTTTAATACAATCAAAAATATGACTCATAAAATTCAAGTTGTTGAAGTATCTGTAATTTCATTTCTTCCAACCAGATATGTCATTGAAACCTATTCCTATAACACCAATCTTAAGACCAATGGCCTGGTGAGATAACTATCAATGACAGATCACAAGCGTGGAGATGTAGTGAATCGAAGCGTCACGTTTGGAATGTGGAAAGCGAAGATTCCTGCTGTCTATAATAAATTGAGGGTTAAACTGCACAGTACAGCTGTCAGTTGTTGCAGTGGGAGTGTGTGGAACATTTCGCAATTTGAGGACGAGATCCAGATGTAGATGGCCCACCTGTCGCCAATCCAGAATGTACCACTGTCAGGTGCACAACGGGCAAGACCCGACATTAGCCGTCATATTCGGCCGAGTGACAACTAATTGAAACATACACTTTAATCGTTAATAATATTGTGACAGTTTGCACCATACTCATCTCGATATTTGACATTACTTCAAATCTTATCCTATTTCCAAAGACCACTCCCCCCATTTCCAGCAATCTTGGTGGACTAGAAATCACATAATGGACTGAAATGAGCTTTACCACTCTCGCAATGCCAATATATTTTTTATATTTTGGCCAACCTTACCTTTCTGAAAGCAATTATTGCTATAATAGTAACGTCTTCATTTCTGCAAATTCAATTGGTAACTAGGATCCCCTAACCAATAACATTTTTAAATCATGAAATGTAACAGCTGTATAAATGTCTCCGTCTGAAATTTTAGGTGAGATATCTAAACAAGTTCACTCAAGAAATATCTCTTACACATAAACATCTAATTTTTCATTGATATGATTTTTTTGAAGCAAGAAACTTCTCCAACTGAAAGAATTTTCATAGCGGCATTTCATGTTTCTCCTTGAATATTAACAATCTCATATCATATCTTCTGTGGTCAAGTGTCTACCAAAACTGCTTCGATGCTCCAAGGTGCTCTAGTGGGATTTGGAGGAGTTCCTCGGTTGCTTGACGATGATGCTCCGTCTGTGTTGAAAGAAAAGTTTATAATTCTAAATTGTTATCTGATAATAAACAATTGACAAAACTTTAAAATCATCCAATGATTAGTTACATTCATACATTTTCCAATATCACTTCAAATCACCAGAATGGATGTAATATAGTGATATACTATAAATTTATTCTTACACTTTAAATTAATTAAAATCATTATGTTCTAATAAAGTATATATATCATCATTATTTCAGACATAATTCATTGAAATATTTCTCTCTAATAAATTGGCAGATTCTCACTAATATGTTGATGAATTAAAGGCAAGTTCACCCTGATATCAATTTGGGTTTAAATAAAATCGGAACAATGAGAAAAACATGTAAGTAATGTTTGCGAAAATCCAAGCAAAAGAAATAATGAGTTGACCTTTCAAAGTTTAAATATATGTGACGTCCAATGCGGAACTCACCCATCTGTCATAATATAATAAATTCCTTAAAAGTGGCCGTTTTCTCAGAAATTTAAACTGATTTTAGACCTGTGGAGTTTCAATATATTAACAGAAAAATATTTCATACATGCTTTACGAAAAAAAAAAATATTGAATTTCGAATACCATAAAAAGGTAATTTACGAAAATTATAATACACTGAATATATTGGAAGTGCTGCGCTTGTGACGCAGTTAACAAATTTACAAACTCTGGAAACCAATCTTACATCCTGTTAATACTTTGTGAATTTTTGGCTCAATTCTTCATTAATAATTTTCTGCATCATGATTTTCTTTATATGAAAACCAATTTGATTTCAGGGTAAACCTGTCTTAAGAGGCTAAAGGAAGATGATTTATTTTTGAATGACAGCATAACATTCAAAGTTTAGTCGATCATGATTGGGAATAACTTGAAATCCTGCAAGAACGAAATGATTGAAATATATACCAACTATACACTAGCAAGAGTGATTCTCCAACTGGGAGATTTTTGTTTGTAATTTGTTTACTTTAAGGAGAATCAATATACAACATACAATATACTAATTTTGCCCGCGTGCGATAAAAATAAGGCCACAAAGGTGCAATTCACACTTACAGCAAACTTGCGAAGTTCACTTCCTCGAAGATTAACTTTGGCGAAGTTTGTAACGTGGAACAACAAAAACTTTTCCGCGAAAATCCTGGCGCAAACTTCCATAAACTTGTTGAAATTTTCCAGAACATCGATAAACTTCCCGGCGACATTTTGAGAGTGATCACAAACTTCGGGAAGTTATATCCCGTGAAGCCTCAGTGCATTTCCGGTGTGGACACAAATGTGCCACTGACATCAAACATGAGTTGAATTACGTTTATGACTTGAGTATCACCATGTGCTCGGATAATTTAGGCATTTGTACGCAACATACGTACCCAAACTCACTTTTAATTTTTTTCTTTGAGCTTGGTAATATCTTCATGTAAATAAATAGGAAAAGTAAAGGACATTGAGCATCGCAAAACAAAAATTTCTGATCAATCTGTAGGCAAACTCCGTGCATTTTTAGTTGTTTTCACATCGCAATGCGTTCCAAATCTTCGAGAAGTTTCGTGGAAGTAAAATCTCTGAAGTTTGCCCGCAGTGTGAACGATCAAGCAAATCTTCGCGGAAGTCTTCAAAGGAAAGAACTTGGCAAAAGATTGTAAGTGTGAATGCACCGTATGAGAGAGACCACACAGAAGGTTCGTCTTACGAGGTGATGATTCACATTGTTATTTCAAAAAAAGTCAACGTTACTACAAGATTTCAATAGGAGAATCCTTGCACCCAATTACTTGATTCTAAGAGTAATTGTCAGCCCAAGTTGAGGACTATACCCCAATCACGTCCATTTAACCTAAACATCATCAACTTTCATGTAAATGACATACAGTCAACTCTGTTATGAAGGACACAACAACTGTTCAAACAAAATGCTCGCTTATTTAATATTATGATCGCCATATTGAATCTCTATAAGTACTTAATTGTTTTAGCACATCGATAAATAGACATTTTCAAGAATAGTAATTCCTTTAATAGTTATAACGAACTTGTGTAATCAATAAAAAAATCAAGATGCGCACAGGTCAGATACACCGCACAGTAATAATGAAAATTTACACGTTTTTCCAACGTGATCAGTCTATACAGTACCCTAGTTAAGCACATCTACGTCTCAAATTGGCCAACAAAACGACTTTTATAATACAATTTTATGTTAGCACATTGCTATCCGAAAATGTAAATTAGTATGTGACTTGCTATTGCAGAAAATAAAGTAGTACGAATATTCATGTGAATAATACTATAAGATATTATATTTTATATATGCCTTATATATAAATAGATAGAAGATAGTTTTTTTATGTAATTTAGAATGTGTAGTTTAAGTAATATATATTTCTGATTCTATTATAGGAAATAAGACGCTATAGAAAAGTATTATTTTTATATTAATTCACAATGTACATCAAATTTATATAATGATATTGCTACTGTAAGAATGCAATATACTTTACAACAATGCCATGCAGGACAATCGGCATGTTGTAGACTGGTAATATTTTTAACATGGATCAATTAAATAGTTTTTTCTTACAAAGTTTTTTTTCTATAACACTTTAAATATGAAAAATAAATTCAAGTGTATGTATCCTTATTTTATTTAAAGCAAATATGCAAGCAATGATGTTAAGATTTTCCTCAGTTTTCTGACACGAAATTGTCAATGTGCATTTACTCTTCTTTGGTCATTGTTCATAGTCACTATTTAAAATGTAATTTACTGTATTGTGGTTATTCAGGATATTTTGTATACCAATAATAAGAAAAAATAAATTTGGGAACAAACTTCTTTGCAATAATTGAATGGGGTTGCAGAGTTTTGTGTAGAGTGCAGTGTGCGTGACATGCGGATCTGGAATCACCGGAATTGAATTATAATAAACTACATGAAAGAGTTTTGGAAACTTAGATGAATATGATTATTATGTTAATTATCTGTTGATGTTTATCATATTATTATTATTATATTATATGTTATTATCATCATCAATTATTAATACATGTAATTTCATTATCGTATTATTTTTAATTATTAATAATTACATATATTGTTACATATATTATCATCATTTATTTTCGAATATATTATTGTTATTATATTTATCATCATCACATCATCATTATCACCATCATTATTACATTATTATTATATTATTCTTGTTGTTAATTATTATCATTAGCATAATGTTATTAATTGTTATTATATATAGCTAGTAGTAGTAGTAAGTAGTAAGATATTATTATATCAATTGTATTATATTATTATTATTATTATTGTTAATCTATATTTGTTGAATTCAATTTTCTTACCTAAATTATAATAGGCCTATAATCTAAATATTGAAGAAAAAAATCTATTTGCTGAATTAGAGCATTCTTCATCAAATATGTGATACTGAAAACACTAGGAAAAATGTGAACTATTATACATGAAAAGCATCTAAAAGAATGCAATTCGATCATTTCTCTATAGCCGAAGACTACACACATATGACATTTTTCTACTAATATAAATGTTGATTTAAATAGTATACCATATCTGACTGAAATGTGCATCATGTAAGCTGGCTGATTATTTCAGATTTACATTCACATCTTTTTAAATTTATTTTCATTTACCAAATATAACAACAAAAGAGATTTAAAAAAATATGATATTTAAAATTAAATACAAATAAGTAAAAGTAAATGTAAAAAGTTATAATAAAGTTAAATATAATGAATATATGCTAAAATATAAACGATAGTGGCTTTCACCATTTATGCAATTTAGCAAATAACACGACTATATATATATATGATGGGACTACAAAACAAGTTGTTCTTACCTTTCTTGATCAGGTTTCAAGTTTGCACACTAAACACTGAGCTACAGTTGGAATGGTGGCGATGGATCTGCAGTTTCAAGAAGTTTGTTCCCATGATTCTATGTAATTGAATAAGCAATGAAAATACAAATTTTGATAATACAGCTGCAAAACCTGCCTGTTATCAGGCAGAGGGAAATGAAGCTAAAAATTCCAGTTAACTAATTCAAAATGAGTATACGTCTTCCATTCTTTTCCTGTGTATCGTGGATTTCAGCATGTTTGTTTTTTTTTCTATGGGGAGGAGGGTTGGAGTCTGCCCGCCTGTTATCCTACTGTGCAGAATAGCCTCAATTATTTGTTACAATGGATGCCACAATCTGTAGAACCCCCCCCCCTAATACAAAACGCAGTTCATAAGTGTAGCCGATTTCACTTCGATGGAAAAACAATATATCGTTATTAATTATCTCGCTTGAGACTTACGAGTTATTCCTTAACTCTCTTTCAAGTGGGGTTCTTTAAATGAAGAAAGATGTAAATAAATTAATAACACTTTCATGTCGAAAAAATTGTTACAAAACGCACACAAAATACAACTAAATGATATTATTGAAAAATATTTGGCTATCACCATTTTGCAAATGTTTGTGCTGTTATTGACTTAAAGGGTTCCAGACATATAGCTCCGCGCGAAGCAATCTGCCCGACGATTATTCATGCGCTAAACCCTGACCATAACCCTAACCCTAACCTAACCCTAACCCTAACCTTAAACCCTTAACCCTATCTGAACTAGAACCCCAATAGGCAACCTAACCCTAACTCTTTGTCTCTCTGAAGATATGCCCACGAGCAATTCGCCGAGCAAATGTCGGGTCCACCCTGATTAAAGATAGAAGTGTTCTGAGGAACTTTTCACATTTCACTTTTTTTTAAATATGATCCTAGCAATGCACCATGATTTGGTATTTTGAGTGCATGGCTCATATCCTATATATACCTTCGTAGCCTGTGGGTGCTTTTCCCGAGGCTTCGATGCATCAAAATATAGGATTGCGACAGCTGAAAGGGGGGAAATATGAATGGGGGGGGGGAGAGACAGAAACTACACCTGTTCTTAACTTTCATAGATACTAGAATATTGAGTGCATACACTATCTTAATACCGGAGAAGCGAAGGAAGAATGCAATCACGTGTTTCTCTTATTCTTTGTGCGGCGCCCACCCCCAATTCAATCTGTACGCTCGCCACGCACAATACTTTCAATCAAGAGGAAAATATGCTAATAATAAAAACGTGAAACTAAAACTGTGCACTTTGGAGATTAAAAACCTTCACTTAATATTCTTGTAATTAAAATGTTTTGCTTCGATTTCAAATGTCATTTTAAGGTAAATCAAATATTTTAAGAAGTAAGCAGCTCAATCTGTTTTTGACCCGATTTACGCTTAAACCAATTTAACTGTCGCGTCACTGTCAATCAAGCGCGTGAATATCGTGAGAAGACTATGAATACACAAAAGACTACCAAGACAGTCAAATCAATAATAGAGTGGAAAATGAAAATGCCTTAAATGAAGAAGTTGAATCACTCGTTTTGTATTATTGTAAATGTTAAACATTGTTGCAAAGTCGCGATAACGTCAAACATATTTGTGACCGATGCATATTGCAGACAAGTAAACCTGAATGGCTAGCCTAGCCTAGGCGGGTAGCTAGGCCCTAGGCTAGCCGCTGCCTACGCGCAACCGCGAGTCAGCGAGGGTAAAGCGTGCGTCGTCGCAACGGGCAGCGGCGTGCCTGTGGGGCGGGTGCGGATTTCGCACTTACTTGAAATCATGAAATGCTAGCCCTAGTGAGTGGGTCTCGATGAATATAATCAATTATCTTAGGATAGCTGAAAAAAATATTCAAGCATTTAAGTATAGATCATTATCGTGATCATATTATGGTAGAACTCTGGTTGTTAACATAAACATTAGTTTTGACGACGTGGTAATCTATATAGATTTAAGGTCATTTACTCTGCATCTTCGCTCCGCTGTCGAAAAGTACTATTTGATTAAAATAAACGTAGGTAACGGTACTTGTACGTTGTCTGCATTCAAACCCCCTGACATCACTTTCGAACGCTGCTTGTCAGTAGTCACTGCACCGCCGGCGAGGTACTGAAGCGCTGACAACCAGCATCTTCATTTGGGAGAAACGGTCGCTGTCGTCAATCCCAGACATTTATAATTGTTTGAAGTCCCTGGAAGAAGCACTTCGACTGGTCGATGCAAATGCCGACGGCTCCTATCACACTGAACCCCCCGTTTTCCCTCTTCCTTTTCAATTCTTCGAAATTCTGCACTTCGCTGTCAATTTCCATTCTCTCCACTGTCTTTAAGTGGTACACTGCCTTTTTTCAACCAAATCTCGCTATGTAGTGTTTGTATATCTCCTCCCACGCCGCGCTTTGTTCATTCTATTGAACTCGAGTACAGAGCGCGTGAGTCCTACGATTATTTCTAATTCTGCCTCGCCACAATGCTCGCTAAGAAGCACCTTCGCAGCTTCTTAGCTCAGTGATTGCGCTATTATCGCGCGCCTTGTCGCCTGCTGAGCCATCATTGACCAGTTAGACCGTCGTCCGGAAACAACAGTAACGTACTAATAGCATCGCAAACGCAGATTAATGGTATGTGTAATGTTATACCCAGAATGAGCTTAGACCCGGTCAACTAATACTGTCTTTGTAATACAAAATCATTAAACCCGGTCTAAGATAAACCCGGGTCTAACACTAAACGCCGGGTTATCTTAGACCGGTTAACTATACCTGCTTCGAGAATACGGCCAATAATGTATAGAAACATAGCAAGAATGCAGACAAGAATACAAAAACACTATCTATCCATTATCATAGGATGAACTGAAGAATATAGTGTTACCTATAACCTCTCGATATACGATCACACCTGTCCAGACAATTTGTCCCATAAACCCAGAGGAACATAATGATCACGTCCTATTCCTGGGACAGACACCTTCCCATTATAGAAGCTGAATCTACATGCATTCTACCGGTTCTTTTTCGTAGGACGGAGTAGGATTACCCGCCATAGCTTACACGATGAGCTAGTGCTGGGAAGGGAAAAGATACTAAGTAAAGAAGAAGACACTTAGTAAAACTATATGATGTAGTTCCACAGTAAAAGAAGTACCAAAAGAATTGTTGCTATACGGTTATTCTCACACGGCAGAAAATAGATTAAAGAATGTTTATAACGTAAACCTTATGTTACAGAGTCGCCAACAAAAACTGCGGATAAGATAAGGAGAATGTAAGTGGATTGTTCAGCAGACTCCCTTTTCATTGGTAAAATCTATAGTTCCTGCCAATATCAGACCGCTGTTGCGGCACAAATTGTCGCCGGCGACAATTTGTGACGATTTGTGAAAACCTGACGCACAATTGTCGCGCAGCCATAATAAATCACATTCAGTTGTTTGTTGTATGTTGGTGTGTCGGTATGTGTTTGTGTGTCTGTGGATGTGATGTGTGTGTGTCTCGTATGTGTTGGCTTGTGTGTACTGTATGTGTCTGTTTGTGTGCCTGTGTGCTTGTTATGTGTGTCGTGTGTCTTTTGTTTGTCTTTGTGTCTGTTTCTGTGCTCTAATGTGTGTTTTGTCTGTGTGTCTGCTATTCTGTTTTGTATGTGTCCGTGTTTGTCTGTCTGATGTGCTGTTTGTGTGTCTGATGGTTGTATGTTTGTGATTGTTGTGTGTATGTACTGTTGTTCTGTGTTTGTCGGTTGTGTCTGTGTGTCTGTATAATATTGTGTTGTTCTGTGTGTGCCTGTCTAGTTTATATGTCTGTAGTGTCCGTTTTCTTTGTCTCTATGTGTACGTGTGTCTGATGTGCCCCACTGTGTGCTCTTATGTATCTGGTTTGTCTGTGTGTCTGTATGTGTTCTGTGCGTGTCTGTCTGTCTGATGTGTGTTCTGTATGTGTATTTGTTTGTTTTGTTTGTGTCGTATGTATGTGATTGTGTTTGTCTATTGTCTGTTTGTGTGTTGTATTATATGTGGTTTTCCTTGTTTTGTCTGTGTGGCTGTGTGTTGTGCTGTTCTGTTCTGTGATGCCTGTTTTGTTTGGTCTGCTGTGTAATAGTTTGTGTTGTCTGTGTGTATGTTTATTGGTCTGTATATTACGTTTGTCTGTGTGCGGCTGTACTGTTGTTGATTGTCTGTGAGATGTCTGTTTGTGATCTTGTCTCTTCTGTGTCTGTGTGACTTGTCTGTGTGTTTGTTTGTGTTGGTGTCAGTTATGTGTCCTCTAATGTGTCTGTTTGTCTTGTGTCTCTGTAGATGTCCCTATGTGTTCGTGTGTTGTCTGTGTGTTTTCTGTGTCTGTATGGTGTTATATCTTGTGTGTTTGTTTTTTTGTATTTGTGCATGTTTGTGTCGATGTCTGTATGTGTCTGTATGTGTTCGTCTCTTTCTGAATGTACTGTGGATGTGTCTGTGGTTTGTTTGTGATTGTGTTGTCTCTCTATTGTCTGTTTGTGTGTCTGTATGTCTCTGTTTAGCATCTGACAATGTTTGGTTGTTGTTGTATCTGCCTTCATCGTGGTTGTCTGTGTTGAATATATATGATGGTGTGTGTGTAATACATGTGCCATGTGTATGTTTTGGTGATGTATTTCTATGGTCTGTTGGTCCTGTGTCTTTGTTCAGTAGTGTGTACGAGCTGTGTGGTCCTCTGTGTATGTGATATCTGTGTGTGTATGTTACGTCTTGTTTGTGTGTGTACTGTGTATGTGTGCCTGTTCTGTATCTGTGTGTGTTCATGTGTCTGTGCATACCTGTGTTTGTTTTTGTTTGTGTTATATGTGTCACGGGATGTGTGTCCTCATGTTGTCTGTTCTTTGTGTGTGTTTGATGTGTCTTTGTGTGTGTCTATGTGAGTTTCAAAAATATTAAGTTTTGTGAACTGCCTGTGTAGTATGTTTCACCAATTTTAATTCTGATTATCTAATACGATTAAGGGCTCTGTGAGAAGTCCATAATTCTCAAATTGTTGTGCTAAATTATGAATTATATTCTAATTAAAAAAAAGTCACAGTTCTATATTTGGCGGATTCTGTTTCCGTTTTTATTTGTCAGGGCATGGTCTTTCAAATTTCTTATACAGCGAATGTTAAATTCACACACACGACATAGACAACATACAGAAAAACTAAGACACATTCGACAAACGACAAAAGCACCACAAAATAACCACACTGCTACACGAGAAACACAGACAAATGCACAGTCAAGTGCAAACAATCACACACGGACACTACGAACAATAACAACAGACACATCCATCGACACACCCATAACAAAACACACTTACGCTTACTACACACAAACAGACACTGCACGTCACACACATAACAAACACAGACACTCAGATACACAAACAGACCACTATCACACTATACAAGCACACACACATAATTATACAGACAAAATCAACAGCCATACATGAAAAACAGTCACATTACAGACAACAAACAGAACATAGAACTACAGAAACAAACAAACAAGAATACACGACACTTAACAGATATGTACATACAGACAAATGTGACCCCGCTGCTGAAATGAGGATAATCGCACCGGCGAGATTTTCCGTGAGAGAGCCAAAACTGAGTTGAAGTTAGATGCTCGGCCCAATTTTTTTTATATTGCACGAAATGAATCTTCAAGTCTCTTCTATCGCAAAAAAAATGTGGTTTGCGTTTCACAAAATATTATGTCTTAAGATATAATATAGCGATTTAAAATATCATTTCTAAACGGTGGTCACAAATTCGAAGCGATTGTTCGTTCGCTTTCGACGCGTCGTACGGCAGCCTGAAGGGTTTACTGATTGGTCGACGGTTATATGGACATATTCATGATGTATACATGTTCGGTGCACCAGTGTGCATCGATAGCGAGGATAGCTTGTGTTGATAGTGGTTTATGTCGGAACATAGAAATGTACTTGTTAATTTAGTTACATACTTTTTCGTGTGTTTCGCTGAGTGGCTTTCTGGTTCGTTGTAAAATAAATATGTGCACATTTGTGTGATGTGGCGGAAGTTTGAAATAGAAGGATCTTTATTTCTCTCTCTTCCAGCCGGCGCTCAATTTGATGTAAGAAGATTTGGCTGTCACCGCGGAGTTAAACCAGCGATATCAGAACCCTCCCTATGAAGACTGATTTTAATTAAAATGCCAGAGATATTACTAATCATATTTATTGTTACCTTTTGACCCAATTCCACGCACAACGTGGCTTGTCTTCGATACTTCCTTAAAGGGAATGATACTTTTTTTTATTATTTAATACGTACACAAAAAAAATGAGATGACTTGTTGTTGCATTTGCGAGAGCGAATACAAGCAAACCGTAGCCATACTATCATTATCATTGGGAAGGTTGGGGACGTTTCATTTCAATGATTGAAATATGGCGACAAATATATTGTTTTGGAGTTTTGCAAACAAATTCACTGGATTATTTCGCCAAGACAGAATTCTGTCTTTGGCGAAATAATACAGTGATTTTGTGACAAACTCCAAAACATATTATTTTGTCGCCATATTTCAATCATGAAATGAAACGGTCCCCAACCTGTTTCCCAATGATAATGATAGGTATGGCTGTACGGTTTTGCTTGTATTCGCTCTCGCAAATGCAACAAAAGTCATCTCATTTTTTTTGATGTACGTATTAATAATAAAAAAAGTAATCATTCCCTATTAAGGAAGTATCGAAGACAAGGCCACGTTGTCGTGGAATTGGGTCATAAGGGTAACAATAAATATGATATAATATCTCAGTGTGCATTTTAATTAAATATCAGTTTTCTTAGGGATGGGTTTCTGGATATCGGTGTTTAACTCCGCCGGTGACATGCAAATCTTCTTACGATCGAAACTTGAGCGCCGGTGAGAGAGAGAGAGGAAAAAGACCTTCTATTTCAAACTTTTCCGCCATCTCACACAAATGTGCCACATATTTATGTTTACAATCGACAGAAAGCCCACTCAAGCTAAACACACGTAAAAAGTATGTAACTAAATTAACAAGTACATTCTTATGTCCGACATAAACACTATCAACACAAGCTATCTCTCGCTTCGAGTGCCACGGTGCACCGACCATTGTAACATCTGAATATGCATATAACCGTCGCCAATCAGAACCCTTCAGGCTGCCCGTAGCGACCGTTCGTAAAGCGAGACGAACAAGTCGCTTCGAATTTTTGGACCACTCGTTTTAGAAATTGATATTTATAAATCGCTATATTATTAGTCTTAGACATAATATTTTGGCTGAAACGCAAACCACACGATAGAAGAGGACTTGAAGATTCATTTCGGCAATAAAAAAAATTGGGCCGAGCTCAACTTCAACTCAGTTTTTTGGCCTCTCACGGAAATCTCCCGGTGCGATTTATGCTCATTTCGACAGCAGCGGGGTCACATTTGTCTGTATGTACATGATCTGTTAAAGTGTCGTGTATTCTGTGTTTGTTTGTTTCTGTATGTGTCTGTATGTTTCTGTTTGTGTGTCTGTATGTGTCTGTTTGTGTCTGTATGTGTTTGATTTTGTGTCTGTATAATTATGTGTGTGTGTCTGTATGAGTGTGTATGTGTCTGTTTGTGTATCTGTATGTGTCTGTGTTTGTATGTGTGTGCCCGTGCATGTGTCTGTTTGTGTGTATGTATGCGTATGTGTGTTTGTATGGGTGTGTCTGGATGTGTCTGTTTGTATGTCTGTATGTGTCCGTGTGTTTGTCTTGCACTTGACTGTGCATTTTTCTGTGTTTCTCTGTATGTCAGTGTGTGTTTGTATGTGTGTGTGTCTTTGTGTCTGTTTGTGCGAATGTGTCTGTATGTTTGTTTGTATGTTGTCTATGTCTGTGTGTGTGAATTTAACAATTCTGTATAGAAATTTGAAAGACCATGCCCTGACAAATAAAAACGGAATCAGAATCCGCCAAGATAGAGAACTGTGACTTTTTTTTAATTATGAATAAATTTCATAAATTAGCACAATCAATTTTGAGAAGTTTGGAACTTCTCACAGAGCCTTATCGGTATTAGAAATCAGAATTAAAATTGGTGAACATACTACACAGCAGTCACAAACTTAATATTTTGAACTCACATAGACACACACAAAGACACTCAAACACACACAAATGAACAGACACATGGAGACACACACGGACACATGATACACAAACGGAAAGACAAACACAGGTATGCACAGACACATGACACACACAGATACAGACAGGCACACATACACAGACACACACAAACAGACGTATACATACACACACAGATACACATACACAGAGACACACAGTCGTACACACTTGAACAAAGTACACAGACCAACAGACACATAAAACATACACTCACAAACATACACATGCACATGTATATACAACACACACATACATATATTCAAACACAGACACACATGAAGGCAGATACAAACACACAAACATTTGCAGATGCTTAAACGGAGACATACAGACACACAAACAGACATAGAGAGACAGACACAAACACAAACAAACACAGACACACACAGACACAGAAAGAGACAGACACATACAGACACATACAGACACAGACACAAACATGCACAAATACAGACACAAACAAACACACAAAGATAGACACATACAGACACAGAAACACACAGACAACACGAACACATAGGGACACATACAGAGACACACAGACAAACAGACACATAGAGACACATACTGACACAAACACAAACAAACACAGACACACGGGACACATACAGAGACACACAGACAAACAGACACATAGAGACACATACTGACACAAACACAAACAAACACAGACACACACAGACACAGAGAGACAGACACAAACAGACACATACAGACATAACAACATACAGCCGCACACAGACAAACGTATATACAGACACATAAACATACACACAGACACACACAAACATTTACACATGCAGACCAAACAAACAGGCACACAGACAGACACACAGACACATACAGCCACACAGACAAACACAGGAAAACCACATATACATACAGACACACAAACAGACACATAGACAAACACAATCACATACATACAGACACAAACAAACAAACAAATACACATACAGACACACACAGACAGACAGACACGCACAGACACATACAGACACACAGACAAACAGATACATAAAGACGCACACAGGCACACAAACACACGTACACATAGAGACAAAGAAAACGGACACATACAGACATATAAACAGACAGGCACACACAGACAAACATATATACAGACACACAGACACACCGACAAACACAGACACATACATACATACACACACACAAACATACACCCATACAGACACACAAACAGGCACACAGACAGACAAACACGGACACATACAAACACAGAGAGACACACAGACAAACACACATAGAGACACAGAAACAGACACAATAGACAAACAAAATGACACACAGACACACATAGACAAGCACACAGGCACACAAACAGACACATACAGACACACAAGCATACACATACAGACACACACACATACACCCACAAACACACAAACACATACCGACATACACCAACATACCAACAAACAATTGAATGTGATTTGATTATGGCTGGCGACAATTTGTGCCGTCAGGTTTTTCACAAATCGTCACAAATTGTCGCCGGCGACAATTTGTGCCGCAACAGGGGGTCTGATATTGGCAGGAAACTATAGAATTTTACCAATGAAAAGGGACGTCTGCTGAACAATCCACTTACATTCTTCCTTCTTATCGCAGTTTTTGTGGCGACTCTGTAACATAAGGTTTACCGTTATAAACATTCTTTATCTATTTTCTTGCCGTGTAGAAATAAACCGTATGCCAACAATTCTTTTGGTACTTCTTTCTGTGGACATCACATCATATAGTTTTACTAGCTGTAACCTTCTTTTCTTCATCCTTTTCCTTCCCAGCCTGCTCTCCAGGAAGATGGGATCCACCTACCTGTCTCGGTGTGTGTGATAACTGTTATAATGGAGGTGTCTGTCACCAGGAATCAGGCACGTGTATCTGTCCTCCTGGGTTTATGGGACAAAATTGTCTGACAGGTGTGTATCGATAATCGAGAGGTTATAGGTAAACTATATTCTTCAGTTACATCCTATGATAATGGATAGATAGTGTTTTGTAATATCTTGTCTGCATTCTTGCTATGTTTCTATACATTATGGCCCGTATTCTCGAAGCAGGTATAGTTAAACCCGGGTCTAAGATAAACCCGGGTTTAGTTAGACCCGGGTTTATCTTAGACCCGGGTTTAAATTGTTTTGTATTCACAAAGACAAGTTTAGTTAGACCGTGGTCTAAGTCAATTCCTGGGTATAACATTCCACACATACCATTAATCTGCCCTTTGCGCATGCTTAGTACGTACGTGCCCACGGTCTAACCTGGTCCAAGATGGCTAACAGGCGACAACCGCGAAGCGCAAACTGGCAAGAAGCCGAAAAGGGCTTCTTGGTCGAGGCTGTGGCGGCCAAAATAGAAATAATCGGGAACTCAACGCGCTCTGACTACGAGTTCAATCAGATGAAAAAGCGGGCGTGGGAGGAGATATACAAACACTACATAGCGAGATTTGGTGAAAAAAGATCAGTGTACCACTTAAAAGAACAGTGGAAGAGAATGAAATTGACAGCGAAGTCAGAATTTCGAGAATTGAAAAAGGAAAGAGGGAAAACCGGCGGAGGTCAGGTGAAGGAGCCGTCGGCATTTGCATCGACCATCCGAAGTCTTCTTCCAGGGGACTTCAAACAAATTATAAATGTCTGGGATGACGACAGCGACCTTATCTCCCAAGATGAAGATGCTGTGTCAGCGCTTCAGTACCTCGCCGGCGGTGCAGTGACTACTGACAGCAGCGTCGAAAGTGATAGTCAGGGGTTTGACATGCCAACAACGTAAGTACCGTTACCCTACGTTTAATTTAGATCCAAATGTAACTTTTCGACAGGGAAGCGAAGATGAGAAGTAAAATGACTTAAAATCTATATAGATCTACCCACGTCGTCAAAACTAACGTTAGTTAACAACCCGAAGTTCTACCATAATATGTCACGATAAATAGATCTATACTAAAATGCTTGAATATTTTCTTCAGCTAGCCTAAGTAATGATTATATCTCATCCGAGCCCACTCACTAGGGCTAGGCATTCATGATTCAATGTAAGTTGCGAAATCCGCACCCGGCCCCACGGCCACGCGCTGCCCGTTGCGACGCGCCCGCTTTACCCTCGCCTAGCCTCGCGGTTGCGCGTAGGCAGCGGCTAGCCTAGGCTAAGCCTACCCGCCTAGGCTAGGCTAGCCTATTCAGGTTACTTGTCTGCAATATGCATCGTCAAAAATATGTTGACGTTATCGCAGACCTTGCAAACAATTGTTAACAATTTACAATAAATACAAAAACGAGTGATTCAACTTACTTCATTAAGGCAATTTTCATTTTTCCCCTTCTAATTGATTGACTGTCTTGGTAGTTGTTGTTTCATACTTCCACTAGGCTTCACTACTGCGCTTGATGACGTGACGCGACGTAAATTGGTTATATCGTAAATCGGTCAAAAACAGTTGAGCTGTTACCTTCTTAAAATATTTGATTTACCTTAAAATGACATTGAAATCGAAAGCAAAAACATTTTAAATTAAAGAATATTAAGTGAAGGTTTTTAATCTACCAAAGTGCACAGTTTTAGTTTTCAGTTTTTATATTAGGCATATTTTCCTCTTGATTGAAATATTGTGCGTGGCCGAGCGTCGATTGAATTAGGGGGTGGGGCACGCACAAAGAAAAGAAGAAACACGTGATTGCATTTCTTCCCTTCGCTTCCTCCGGTATAATATAGTGATACTGACACTCTAATCATTCTGATACTATTGAAAAGTTTAAGAAACAGGTGTACGTTTTCTGTCTCTCCCCCCCCCCCATTCATATTTCCCCCCTTCACGCTGTCGCAATCCCTAATATTTTATCATCCCGAAGCCCCTCGGGAAAAGCACCACACAGGCCTACGAAGTTATAAGGATATGAGCCATGCTCAAAATACCAAATCAGGTGCATTGCTAGATCATATTTAAAAAAAAAAGTGAAAATGCTGAAAATTCCTCAGAACACCTTCATATCTTTAATCAGGTGACCCGACATTTGCTCCGGCGACAATTGCTCCGGTGGCAATATCTCAGAAGACAAAGAGTTAGGGTTAAGGTTGCTATTGGGTTTCTAGTTCAGAATAGGGTAAGGGTTAAGGTTAGGGTTAGGGTTAGGGTTAGGGTTAGGGTTTAGGTCAGGGTTAGCGCATGAAATAATCGTCGGAGCAATTGTCGCCGGAGCATATGTCATGGAACCCTTTAATCATAACAGCAAAACAATTGCAAAAATGGTAAGCCAAAATATTTTTCAATAATATCATTTTAAGTTGTATTTGTGTGCGTTTTGTACACAATTTTTCGACATGAAAGTGTTATTAAATTTACTTTACATCTTTCTCTCATTCTAAAGAACCCCACTTGAAAAAAGAAGTTAAGGAATACTCGTAAGTCTCAAGCGAGATAATTTAATAACGATATATTTTTTTCCATCGAAGTGAAATCGGGTACACCTTGAACTGGTTTTATTGGGGGGGGGGTTCTACAGATTGTGGCATCCATTGTAACCAAAATAATTGAGGCTACTTCTGCACCAGTAGCGTAACAGGCGGGGCAGACTACCCACCCTCCTCCCCATGAAAAAAAAAAAACCAGCTGAAAAATCCACGATACACAGGAAAGAATAGGAAAGGACAGTACTCATTTTGAAATTAGTAAACTGGAATTTTTTAGCTCATTCCCCTCTGCCTGATAACAGGCAGGTTATGCAGCTGTATTATACAAAATTTGTGAATTTTTCATTTGCCCTTATTCAATTACATAGATCATGGGAACAAACTTCTGAAACTGCAGATCCATCGCCCACCATTCCAACTGTAGCTCAGTGTTTAGTGCAAACTGACCTGACTCAAGAAAGGTAAGAACAAACTGTATTTGTATGTCCCATTCATATATATAGTCGTGTTATTTGTAAATTGATTAAATGTGAAAAGCAACTACGTTTTCATATTTTAGCATATATTCATTTATTTATAGCTGTTATTATAACTTTTCTACATTACATTTTCTTATTGTATTTAAATTTTAAATATCTATTTTTTTAAATCTACTTTTGTTGTTATATTTGGAAATGAAAAATAAAATTTAAAAAAGAGTGAATGTAAATCTGAAATAATCAGCAAGCATTACATGAATGCACATTTCAGTCAGATATGTATACTATTTAAATCAACATTTATATATTAGAGGAAAAAATGTCATATGTGTAGTCCTTCGCTATAGAGAAATATCAGAATGCAATTCTTTAGATTGCTTTCATGTATAATAGTTCACATATTCATAGTTTCAGTATCACATATTTGATGAAGAAAATGCTAATTCAGCAAATAGATTTTTTTTCTTCAATATTTAGATTATAGGCCCTATTAATAATTTAGGAAGAAAATTGAATTCAAACAAATAATATTAACAATAATAATAATAATAATAATAATAACAATGATAATAATAATTATACTACTACTACTACTACTACTACTAATAATAATAATAACAATAATAACAATTATGCTAATGATAATAATAATAACAACAAGAATAATAATAATAATAATGGTAATAATGATGGTGATAATGATGATGATGATGATGATAAAAATATAATAACAATAATAATACTAAAAATAATGATGATAATTATGATAACAATAATGATAATAATAATAATAATAAAAATAATAACGATAATGAAAATTACAATGATAATAATAATGATGATGATAATAACAATAATAATAATAATAATAATAATGATAATAACATCAACAATAATAACCATAATAATCATATTCATCATAAGTTTCCAAAACTCATTTCATGTATTTATCTCATAATTCAAATTCCAGTGATTCCAGATCCAGCACTGTCAGCCAGCACACTCACTCTACACAAACTCTGAACCCCAAATCAAATTTTGCCAAAGAAAGGTTTGTTCCCAAATATTTTATCATTATTTATTGATACACAATATCTATAACCACAATACAGTAAATTACATTTACACATGTGACTATGAACAAAATGACCAAAGAAAGAAGTAAAATGCACATTGACAATTTCGTGTCAGAAACTGAATGGAAAAATCTTTAAACATTCATTGCTTGCATATTTGCTTTAAATAAAATAAGGATAACATTACACTTGAATTCTATTTTCAATATCTTAAAGTGTTATAAGAAAAAAACTTGTAAGAAAAAAACCTATTAATTGATCCATGTTAAAAATATTACCAGTCTAACAATGCGATTGTCCTGCATGGCATTGTTGTAAAGATATTGCATTGCTTACAGTAGCAATATCATTATTAAATTATGTACATGTAATTAAATATAAAAATATACTTTTCTATAGCGTCTTATATTCCTATAATAGAATCAGAAAATATATTACCTTAAAAAACTACACATTCTAAATTACATAAAGAAACTACTCTTCTATCAATAAATATATAAGGCCAAATATATAAAATATAATATTTCATAGTATTATTCACATGAATAATTCAAGTACATTTACTTATTTTCTGCAATGCAGTCATCATCTAATTTTACATTTTCGGATAGCACTGTCACATAAAATTGATATAAAACATCCGTTTTGTTGGCCAAATTTGTGTGCTTAACATTAGGGTACTGTATAGACTGATGCACGTTGGAAAAGAACGTGTAAAATTTTCATATTACTGTGCGGTGTATCTGACTGTGGCATTTCTTGATTCCTTTTGTATTGATTACACAAGACTCTCGTTATAACCTATTAAAGGAAATTACTATTACTTGAAAATGTTATATTATCGAAGGTGCTAAAACAATTAAGTACTTATAAGAAGATTCAATATGGGATCATAAAATTAAATAAGGAGATTTTGTTGAAACATTTTGCTGTCCTTCATAACAAGAGTTGACTGTAGTCAATTTACATGAAAGTTGATGTTTAAGGTAAATGACGTGATTGGGGGTAGTCCTCAACTTGGGCTGAAATTACTCTAGAATCAAGTAAATTATGCAAGGATTCTCCTATGAAAATCTTGTAGTCAAACGTTGACTTATTCTGAAATAAACAATGTGAATATCACTCGTAACACGGAAACCTTCTGTGTGTCTCTCTATAGGTGCATTCACACTACAAATCTTTGCAAAGTTTCTCTTCTTGAAGACTTCGCGAAGTTTGGCTTGATCGTTCACACTGGGGCAAAACTTCCAGAAGATTTACTTCCCACGAAACTTCTCGAAGATTTGGAACGCACTGCGCATGTGAAAACACTAAAAATGCACGGAGATTTTGCTACAGATTGATCAGAAATTTTGTTTCTGCGATGCTCCAATGTCCTTTACATTTTCCTATTTATTCTAATGAAAGTATACCAAGCTCAAAGAAAAAAATTAAATGAGTTTGGACGTATGTTGCTGCGTACAAAATGCACGTAAATATCCGAGCTACATGGTATACTCAAGTCATAACGTATTCAACTCCATGTTTGTGTACAGTGCACATTTATGTCCCCACACCGGAAATGCACTGAGGCTCACGGGATATAACTTCCCGAAGTTTGTGATCACTCTCAAAATGTCGCGGGAAGTTTCTCGATGTTCTGGAAATTTCCTACAAAGTTATGGGAAGTTTCGCAGGAATTTTCGCGGAAAGTTTTTGTTCACGTTACCAAACTTCGCAAAGTTAATCTTCGGGAAGTGAAACTTCGCAAAGTTTGCTGTAAGTGTGAATGCACCTTATGTGGCTTATTTTTATCGCAACCGGGAAAAAATTAAGATACTCGTATGTTTATACTTGATTCTCCTTAAGTAAACAAATTACAAACAAATCCTCCCAGGTTGGAGATCCACTCTTGCTAGTGTATAGTTGGTATATATTTCAACTCATTTCGTTCTTCAGGCATTTCAAGTATTCCCAATCATGTCACTAACCTTTAATGTTATTGCTGTCATTCAAAATAAATCATCATTTCCTTAGCCCTTAAAGACAAGGTTTACCCTGAAATCAAATTGGTTTTAATAAAAAAAATAACATTGAGAGAAACATATTAATGAAAGTTTGGCAAAAATTCACCAAATTATAACAGTGTTAAGAGGTTTCCAGGTTTTAAATTTGTGCCGTCACAAGCGAGCACCTTCCAATATATCATGTATTATAAATTTCGTAAATTACCATTTTTAATGGTATTCGATAATTCAATATTTTTTTTTTCGTAAAAGCATGTATGAAATAATTTTCTGTTAATATATTGAATGCACAGGTAAAATCAGTTTCAAATTTCTGAGAAAACGGCACTTTTAAGGAATTTATATCATATGACAGATGGGGAGCTTCTCGCATGTGACGTCACATATTTAAAACTTTGAAAGGTCATAACTCAATTATTCTTTGCTGGATTTTCGCCAAACATTCACTTACATGTTTTTCTCATTGTTCCGCTTTTATTTAAACCAAATTGATATCAGGGTGAACCTTGCCTTTAATTCAATCAACATATTAGGAGAATCTGCCAATTTATTAAGAGAGAACATATTTCAAATGAATTATGTCTGAAATAAATATGATTTATACTATAATTTAAGAACTAATTATTTTAATTAATTTAAAGTGTAAGGAAATAAATTTATAGTATTACCTATATTACATCACATTCTGGTGATTTGAAGTGATATTGAAAAACTTGTAAATGTACTAATTTTGGATGATTTTAAAGTTTGTCAATTGCTTTTATCAGATACACAATTAGAATTATAACTTTTCTTTCAACACAGAACGGCATCATCGTCAAGCAAACGAGGAACTCCATCCCCAAATCCACCTAAGCAACCTGGAGCAATCGAAGCAGTTTTGGTAGACCTTGCACAGAAGGAATATGAATTGAAGATGTTATATCTCAAGGAAGAACATGAAATGCGCATGAAAATTCTTCAGTTGGAGACAGATTTCTTGCTTCAAAAAATCCATAATCATGAAAATTAGTGTTTATTGTAGAGATATTTCTTGAGTGAACTTGTCTTAGATATCTCACCTAAAATATTCAGACGGAGACATTTATAAAGCTGTTACATTTCATGATTTAAAATGTTTGGTTAGGGGGATCCTGTTACCAATGAATTTACAGAATGAAGGACGTGTACTAATTAATGCAATAATTGCTTTCAGAAAGGTAAGTTGGCCCAAAAATATTTTGGCATTGCAGAGTGGTACAAGCTCATTCAGTCCATTATGATTTCTAGTCCACCAAGATTTGTTGAGAATGGGGGGAGTGGTTTTGGAAATAGGAAGACTTTGAGTAATGTCAAATCATCGAGATGAGTATGGTGCAAACTGTCACAAATATTAACGATTAAAGTGATGTTCAATTAGTTGTCTCCGGCGAATATGACCGGCTAATGTCGGTCTTGCCTGTGCCACCTGAACAGCTGGTACATCTGGATTGGCGACAGGTGGGCCATCTACATCTGGATCTCTCCTCAGAATGGAAATGTTCCACAACACTCCCACTGCAACAATGACAGCTAGTACTGTGCCAAGTTTAACCCTCAATTTATTTAGACAAGGGAATCTTCGCTTCCACATTCCAAACGTGCGTTCGATCACACATCGTCCACGCTTGTGTCTGTCATTGTAGTTAATCTCACCAGGCCCATCTGGTCTTAAGATTGGTGTAATAAGGAATGGTTCACATGCATATCTGTTGAAGAAATGAAATACAGAATACTTCAACAACTTGAATTTTATGAGTACATATTTTGATGTATTAAATTAAACTTCACTTAAATGG
The DNA here is from genome assembly GCA_001188425.1 of Eucidaris tribuloides. Lineage (NCBI taxonomy): Eukaryota > Metazoa > Echinodermata > Echinoidea > Cidaroida > Cidaridae > Eucidaris > Eucidaris tribuloides. The sequence continues at coordinate 26,147 of JZLH01S0269204.1, forward strand.
TTCATGAGACTGTCAGAACAGCAATCATTTTCGTCGATAATGTATACAGTGGACATACATAATAAAATTACTTGAGACGAGTGAGTTTACTTTTTTTACAAATAAAAAAAGTTCATTCAATTAACAAAAACAAATTAAGAACATGGTTAATGTGGTACACGAAATATGTGTTGTGTTAGATTTATTGGTGCATAGGTTGCACAGTTAGTTTAGCACTTATGATAAAAAAGTATTCCATCGACTGTACTGTTTGAACAGTTAATTCTACCTAGATTTTACACAAAGTAACTGACAATGTAACAATGTGTAATTATTATTCAAATACAGATGTTAAAAATGTTTACATTTATTGGCAGATCATTCTATTGCAAAATAAAGTATTCAGTCTGCCCTTATCCACAGCTTCATATGCATCCTTTCCTTAAGTAGTAATTATTGTGTTATTAAAGTGGAAAAGTTGTATGGAAGAAACAATGATGAAAGGATACACTTGTCGAACATTTGAGAGAGGACTACAAATGAAACCTATTAATACAACGACTTTAGTGTTACGTTCAACAGGAATAAATCTTAACTTACCCATTATCACCTAGCAGCCATTTTTCCTCGGCGCTCTCCCTTTCCAGCTTTCGCTTAATTGCTGATTCAGCAAAGATACGGGCGTCATGACTACCACCAGGCCATCTAGCTACTATGTTTGTGATAAAGTTTTGATGATTGCAAACAACCTGGAAAAGGAGAGATACAAACACAAAGCATACAAACTATTTATTCATTTTAACATTTTGAACTTGCCTAAGTGTTTATAACAGAAGTAACAAATCGTGATGTGTCCGTACTTGCCAAATATAATTCCCTGTAACGAGCCCAAATCAGACATATTTTAGGCCCGGTGACCTTGGACCTTTGACCTTTCAGCTCCAAAATCGAATCAGTTCATTTTTGCCCCATAGTACATACTTCATCCCAGTCACATGAAAATCGGATCAGCGGTTTTTCAGTTATCGCGGTAACGAGATCCGTTAACAGACGGACAGATGGACGGACGGACGGACGGATGGACGGAAGGACAGACAACCCGAAAACAAAATGCCTGCGGCAACTTCGTTGCAAGGCATAAAAAAAAAGAAATTTTCTTTGTATTTCAAAATCTAAAATGAATTACATTAAATCTGAAGTTTCCCACAAAAAAATATTTATCAGCCCCTTGAAAACGGAAAAGTGAAAGTATCAATCCCTTGTTGAATATACAGCTTAGAATTCCTTTCTACACCATTACGTCATTCGCTTTTTGAGAGACAAACATATCCATCTATTCTGGGGAATTATTTATAAAAAATGACCTTTTCTACATGTACTGTGTGTACTGAGGTCGGTGTAGCAAGACATAGACCACAGGGGCACAGAGGGACTGAAGTTTTAGGTCTAGCTAATGACAAGTGTCCCAGAAAAAAAAAGTAAAACTTTTGAAAAGGCCACCAACGAAATACTATTTCAATTTTATTTTAAATAATTATGAACTAAAAATCTCTTCTTTCATATGACACTCAAAAGTGTTAAATTGTTTCGTACTTGAGTAAGCACTGTCCAATTTCATCAAAAAAGTGAAAATTAGACTTCACAAATATGCGAATTGGCTATCCACTATAACAACAGAATCAAGTTCTCTTCGATTTTGTGTGTATTGGGGTGAAGGCGAGGTGGAGTGATAGGGTGAGGGGGTGGTTGGAGTGTGGAGGTATGGGGTGGTGCGTATGTGAGGTGCAGGGGTAGTTGGGGTGGTGGGGTGGAGGGGTGGTAGGGTGGTGGGTTTAGGTAAACCTAACAAACCCCCACCACCATGACCACATCCCCCCCACCACCCCACTACCCCTTGTGAAGTGAGGGGGCAGTGCGGGTGTGATCAGGTTAACCGACCACCCCTACCACCCCCACCACCCTCACAACTTTGCACCCCATCACCCCTCACCCCCACCACACACCAACCACAGCACACCTTCTGCACTCCCACTTTTCCCACGACTCCTCACCCCAAACACCCAACTACCCCTTCAACCGAATTCATACCTAAGTCAGTAATGCATTCAGTCATCAAGATCTTTAATTTACATATCCTAATTCCAAACTAGCTCTGCACAATATCAAAGCAACCTTGAATCTGTTGTAACAATAGATAGTCAGTTCTTGCGCAACCTAATTTTCAGTTCCTTTACAAAAGTGGACAGTGCTCATTCAAGCATAAAATAATTTCAGACTTTTCGGTGTCATATGAAAGAAGAATTTTCAGTGTTCCATATTTAAACATTTTTCAAATATTTGAAATAATATTTATTTGGGGGCCATTTTAACAGTGACTCATTTTTTCTGGGACACTCGGTATCTGTTGAATGTTCTAATGGTGTAGAAAAGAATTCTAGGCGGCTTTGTACGTCTAAACTATGACAGGATAGTCATCTCACCTGAACATTGATTGAGTATCCACCTCTCCGATTAATAAAGTGGAATGCATTGTCTCCTGGCGGCTTAGAAATTCCAACATGTGTGCAGTCCACCGCCCCTACAACACCGGGAAATCCACTGTAGTTGAAAAACTGCTCTTGTGTAGTGAGGATCTCTTCTGCCGTGTTTGGGAAATGGATGTACCTATTCTTCTTCGCAGCAATGGCTTTGGAGACATCCAATATAATTCTGGATAGTGATGGTTGAGACAGCCCGATAACGTCGCCGTGCATCTTTTGAAATGAACCTAATAATCCGGCACATATGAAATTGGAGAGGAAGAAAAGTTCTGAATAAGTTTTCTTGTAAACATAAATGAAAGGCCACCACACACTACACGATTTTTAGTCGCACGACTGACTGACTTGAATCCGAAATTTTAAAAAATACTCTATGTCGTGCACGCTTATTTATTTCAGATCCAAATCGGTCATTCGTGCGACAGAAAATCGCGTAGTGTGCAGCGGCCTTTATGAAGCAAGCCTTACATGAGTTCATTATCTAGTAGTGCCTGTGCTGTCCCTTGGAGTGGGGTTGGCGGCTATACACCTCCATCGTTTCCTGTCTTGGACCCTTCTTCTAAACTCTTCATAATTAAGTCTAGGGACATTGATTTTCTGTTTTTACCGGTAAATCAAATTGAAAATCCATTTGGTTCTTCACTTTTTATTTGAAAATTCATGGAATACACATTTGCGAAACGGAAATCATGTTTTTGCTTTGTACATTTTCTAAGACAAAATTGAATTTCCATTTCAGATCAAGTTGAAACGGAAATACAGGTTTTCGGAAACGGAAAATACCATTTTTTTTAAATGGAAAATCACTGTCTCTATAAGACCCGTCTACTTCTTGTTACACAAGTTACGCTTTCAATCAATGCAAATTGTAAATTGATTTTGACATCAAAATCTCTGCGCATATTTTAATTATGTGAATATTTATCACACTTATTTTTGTGACCTTCAATTTAAAATATAATTTGGAATTTAAAATTATTATAGGTGAAAACATAGTCTAATTTAAATGGGCTACAGTGTATTTCACATCAAATTTCTAAGATCCAATAGCCCCATTAGATCTCGATCACGCAGCCTCAAAATTTTGACATACAGACTTACGCAGACAAACAGACACGAGCGGACAAAGATACACAAACGGAAACATACCACAATACACAAATACACAAACGACACAATCAGACGGTCAGAGACACACACAAATACAAACAGATGCACAGACACACATACATGTACAAATGCACACATCCACAAACAGGTGAACACAGACACACAGACACACACACACCCACTAACACAAACAATGATACATATACATACTGACACAGACACTCATACACAGATGCACAAACACACATAATACACACAGAGAAACATACACACATAGGCACCCACCCATACACAAACGGATACACACAGATACAAATAATAGGCACATATAGACACATACACAGAGAAACAGACACAAACAGATGCACACAGACACACACCCACTAACACAGACAAAAAGCGATATGCACACAAACTCTGTATCTGACACAGACACACATACGAACAGAAACACATACATTGACATACACAGAAACAGACATGATAGATACCCACCCAAACATTCACAAATGGATAGACACAACTACACACGTCACACACACAAACACACACAAAACCAGACACAACACATGCAGACACACAGTCACATCCACAGAGATGAACACAATTACACACATTGAAATAGACACTCACAGACACACAGACATACCAAGGCAAGATGCACGAACACACATACCAAACACACACAGACACAAACAGACGCACAAACACAAACATACAGACACAAACAGATGCACGTCGCAGACACACAGATATACACAGACGCAAAAACACACCTACATGTACACTGCCACATACAGAAACAGACACACATACAGACACACTGACACACACAAATAGACTCGAACGGACACACGCAGATACGATACATACTACATTATACATAGATGACTCGGACCAAGCTGAAACACGCATTCAGACACGCAGCAGTGCAGAGATCACCTTATGAGTGGGTAACGTAAGCGCAGAATTTACGGATCAAATTTATTTAAGGTTCCTGGTGGACTTGAAGGTTGTAACTATGTTTGAATGCTCTCAGTGTTAATCAATCCCTAAATTATTTACACGGCGCTAGTGCATTATTACATATGAATATGATATCCAAGCCCAAAATTTGCTGTTGGCATGGTTGGGAACAGCAAATTTTCTAGGTTTATTCCGTCAGTAGATACTTTGACGGAATAAACTGCACACTGAAGTCGGCACCTGAAATAATACCCCTGCCACAACCGTAACCCTAACCCTAATTTCCCATGAAAATGATTAATTTATGGCAGTTAAACATGCTGTGATTTGTCTACCCTACATGAATCATCATATGTGGGACTAAACTAGTATGTAGACATATGTTAATGCACTAGCGCTAGCGCTTACAAATCGGAGGGGGAGCAAACTTAATCAAACAATCCAAAAACCCTTGCTCTAGCTGTCATTGGGGAAATATAAACCTAACAATTATTAAGATTTGGCAGATGATTGAGGGTAGGCAGCTTACCTTTAGAATGCAACGGAAATCATAGACTCCTGCGACTTTATTCCGTCAGCGCACGTATCATTGTAAATAATGCACTCGCACAAAATTTGCGTTGCATTATAGGGTAGGCATATCTACCATCATCCCGCCGATCGATTATCGTGTCCACACGGAGGCTGAAACTCCGGAGTGTCGATCGGAGTTTTTGACCGTGCGGACGCATTCGGAGTTTTACCCCCAAAATAAACTTGGGGGTGAAGCTGAAACCCTGATAAAACTTGTGTTTTGGAGTGTCGTGCCGTGTGGACAGCTTCGGGGAGGTTTGCGGAAGGAGTTGACCCCGGAGGCGCCAGTCAAATATTGTGTACACATGCGTGACAAAAAAACGCGTTTAAGGGGTTTTTGCGAGTTTTTAGCGCGCGGCCGCGCCGTGCACTCGTTAAGGGTATCAAAAACACAGATTTTCCAAAAAGGGTAGTTTTGAAGACTGGTCAAACACCGGTCAAACTTATTTAGGTATGTTTTTTTTCAAGCTTTTTTTTCTAACGCTGGCCAACGTTTGTAGGGTATGTTTTTCCCCCAAGCTTTTGTCTATTTAAGCTTATTGTTAGCAAGTATACAAAACTTGTTTAGGGGTAATATTCTGGCGACAACTTGTTTAGGGGCCAAAATGTGTAAATGAAGCCCGCGAAAAACTTGTTTAGGGGGTTATTTTGCAGACAGAGAAAAACTTGTTTAGGGGGTTATTTTGCAGACAGAGAAAAACTTGTTTAGGGGGTGTCTGGAAATAATTTGGTCACGCATGTGTACAGCATTATATTTGACTGGCCCCCCCGGGAGTTGACCACGCTTTAAGTATGAGAAGCGGGGATGATTTCGGGGTGTCAGCCGTCGTGTGGACATAACTTGGAGTGAAGTTATAATTTTAGATCTAATTTTCACTTCCGGAGTTTCATGGCCGTCTGAACAGGGCTTGTACTTACCCACTGCATAAAACCGAAGCGCCGCCATAACTTGCAACGCTGCTGGTATCGCATTGGACCGGCCTGTCGGACGTGCTACTTCATCTCCGATTTCCTGTATCAAAAACTGAGTGGTTTGTTTACTTAATCTATAGCGATTGTTAAATTCTGTGTCTGTGTAGAGTTCCAGCGGATTTTGCCTGTCGGCTAAATGTCTTCCTATTGCAATCCTATTTCTCCTCAAGATAGCTTCATATCTCCGTGCCCGACCGGCGGCCAAGAGATATTCCGCCATTTTTTGAAAGATAAACCGCGCGTTTAAACTTACCCTTGAGGTGTTTACTTTTGGCCCAGTTAGACACCCTGTCTAACTTTAACCGGCTTCGAAATAAGAAATTTAAACTATGGTTCTACTTGAGAGATAACTAGGTTTAAACAGGGTGTCTAAGATACACTGCTTCGAGAATACGGGCTATGCGCGTTCTAAATTTATTTCAGTGAGCTAGTAGGTATACCAACAAAAAATATCTGATATCATCAAATCTGGTTATCCGGTTGCAGAATTAGAAATGCATTGGATTAAAAAAAAATAAACGATAACGTAATTTCGTTTTGTAGACCTTAAAACAGATGGCTGAAACTCCTACAACTGTATGAGCAAATGTAACATTTCAAGCTGTGAAGATTTCTTTCTTTCTTTCCCATTTCGATGATTATGCTGCGAGCTCTTATTAAAATTTGCCTTATTTTTGCCACAATTTCTGCCCCCTTGCTGATCATTTTTACCAATACAATATAATTTATTTGAAATGTCAACTTCAAGCACATTATAATCACTTGTTATCATATGTGATTTGACACCTTTCTATAAGCATGTGGAGAGAATCGCTACGGTTGGGAATGTGAACTTGAATGTGGTCCAGGAAAGGTGCCTTCTGTGTGTGAGGGAAGTCAGTTCTGTCTACCAGATCCCTATGGATGTAATTGCCTATCAGGATATACTGGAATATACTGCAACGAAAGTAAGTAAGGTCGAAGGTTAAAGGTCTTGAGGCCTTGAACATAATCTGATTTCATCTCGTCACCATGATAACTTAACTACTCTTCAGATTTGGTACATACAGCCATAAGGCATTGTAATTTAAATTGGAATTGGTCCGGAAGTATAAATATTCATACGAATATCGTCCGCGACACCGTCAAACTGCAATCGTTTATCATGTTAACTAACTATACTACCTGCATGTATATGCGCACTTTTTAGTGTGTGAGAATTTCAGATTACAGTCAGTAACCAGAGCAGACTTACCGTATAGCTTGCGTACTGTGCTTGATTAGTTTGAAAATTCTAGTCTTTGATATATTTATTTCTTTTTTTGCATCTGCGCGTTTGTGATATTTGAAAATTCAATGAAATTGAATATACATTTATACTTTCTGGTTATTTCTTCAAAGAACCCTTTAAAAAAGGGAAAATTTAACTCATAATGTTTAACTCTTAACTTGTCGAAGGTGCAAATTATACACCACACAATACACGCAATGCCCATAGAGCTGTATTTTTTTTGGCATGTACAAAAATGTATAACGTATTGGATGTCACTTCAACTTAACAATTTTACCTCAATTCTCTTGATGCGTGTTAGCATGTACAGCAGGGAGGTTTGGTGTCGACTGTGCCCAAGACTGTCATTGCTCTCAGCGATCATCTTGTAATCCCTTCACAGGACAATGTCCAGGAGATTGTGAGGCTGGCTGGTCGGGACCTGGCTGTCAAGGTAAACCGAAGCCAACACAATATTTAGCTGTCAAACCTTCCGATAGTATCATTTGAGAAAGTCACTGTTGTCAATGTTATGTGTAAGACGACATTCGGTGTTTCTAACTGGGATAAATTTCTCTCTTTCTTTACAGTACCGTCGGCGTGCCGTGTTGGATACTACGGTGGTAACTGCGTGGAAAAGTGCAATTGTCTTGATAACGGGGCTTGTGAGAAGGCTACTGGATATTGTATCGACTCTCAGGTTGTATGCGCTATAGGGTACACTACCGACGTAGTGTTACTGACAGATAATTGCAAACTGTGTAAGTTTGAGCTGTAGATTTTAATCTCTTTATGTTTTTGTATTTATATCTATCTATCCTATTTGCCCAACAACATACACCGCTAACTTTCTACTACCTATTATACAATATTGATTTATTTAATTAAATAGTGTAATGATTTAAGGAAGCAGCTTTGTAGAAACAGCAGAGACATACATTAGTTTTAAATTGGAGGTTGGATTACCAAGTCATTTTACCTAAATTTCAATCTGTATAGTTTCAGGATGCTTTGATTCCTGTTCTAAGACCTGTCATTGTTCCGGTGGAGCGGCAGACTGCAATTCAGTGACAGGATCCTGTAAGTCGTCAACGTGTCATCGACGATGGTTGGGGGACAAATGTCAGACTGGTAAGTCCAGGAAAGCTGTTCATGTCTACCGTAGATGAAGCTTGTTTTGTTGCAAATTTAAGAGTGGTACTTTAAGGGCAGGATCGCTGTCTTAATAAAGCTGATGATTAGATTCCCATTTATTGAAATGAAGTCCTCTCACGTTTGTTTAGACAAGAGGCCTGACCAGCCCAACAAAGTAAAGCAAACAAACTACAACCAACCAACCAACCCATCAACCAACCAACCGACCAACCAACTAACCAACCAACCAACCAACCAACCAACCAACCAACCAACCAACCAACCAACCAACCAGCCAACCAAACAACCAACCAAACAACCAACCAACCAAACAAACAAACAAACAAACAAACAAACAAACAAACAAACAAACAAACAAACAAGCAAACAAACAAAGTATTATTGGAGTGGGGAGACAGGGATTACTATGATCATGGAGCTCTGTTAGGGTGGTGTGATTGATGTAAGAGGAATGCAGGACGTGTGGAAGGTAAATGTGGTACGGGATAAGATTAGCTCTGTGTGGCGTATAGAGGATCGAGTGAAGCTGCTAGAACACGTGATGAAGATCGTGCAAAGAATCTGAAAAAAAAATCAGAAATTGGTGAAACTGAGAGCGAGATGCAATTTGGCTTTATGCCAGGAAAAGGGCGAAAGTGTTCATCTCGATTCTCGACGCGGTTGCAAGAGGACTAACTGGATAAAAAGACGAAGTTGTAGGCCTACATGTGCTTTGTTGATTTGGAGAATTAAGGCATCTGGGTTCCCAGTAAGGTGATGGAGTAGGTGATGAGAAAGAGAGGTTTACCAGAGGTAATTGTGACATCAGTGATGAGTGTGTGTGAAGGAGCGAAGACAAGTGTTAGCGTTGGATCAGAGCTGTATCAGGAGTTTTGGGGTGAAAGTTGGTGTACAGCAAGGATCTGTGGTGTCACTGCTGGTGATGGATTGAAATAGATGATCGAGGAATTATCGGTCGATGTTTCAGAAATGTAAGCAGGAGTTTGAGAAGGGCCTGAAGGTAAACCTTGAACAGACAACACCGATGGTGAATGGGTCAGAAGAAGAAGTGTAGGTAGACCCATGTGGCTTGTGCAGGAAGATGGTTATGAAAAACTGTTTTGTGTGTGAAGTTCATGGCTGATTTGCGAAAGTGAACAAGAAGAACACAAGTTGCTGGTAAGAGATTTTATCTGTGGAATATGGTAGAAGAGACTTAGAAAGATGGTGTAATCGGTGGAAGAGTTATGTGACAAACACTTTCGTAAATCCGCGATGTCACCGTATTCATCAAGGGGGGATGAATGAATATACCATCCCCCGTTGATGAATAGGGTGACGTCACGGATTTACGCCAGTGGTGACAAAGTGGAAACGGTGACAGAGTTATCTTATCTAGGGAATGTGGTGAATGCAAGTGGTAGGTGTGAAGCAGCTGTGATAGCAAGAACAAGACAAAAGTGGCGTTTACACGTGAAGATAACACCGAGATGAGAATAACCCGGAGGAGATAAATATTTCCCCAATATTCCACCGTCGTCTATACGTGCGCTCGGGATCGAGGTCATTATTATAATGAACCTTTAGAATTCCTCACGCTTACACACAAGCTCCGATCAATAGGCCTGTTCATACTTTATTCAAATAAGTGGATGTTTTCTCTTCCTTAGCCTAGTGACAAAATATTTCTGTCACCTGATCTTATGAATACATTTTAAATACTAAAAAGGGGGCAAATTGCTTACATTAGTGTTGCTATGCCCAGCAAGCCTCTGGCAATCCTTGGCACACTATCAGATTGTCGAGAGCAACCAAGGTATGCATGAAATTTGCATGCACTATGAAACTGGTCTCCTATGTCAGCTCGCAAGGGGGGAGGGGATCACATGTGCAATCACCTTGAGGTTTCAGGGAAGTGTATATTTCCAATCAGCAATATTCTTCTTCTTATTATTTTATATTATTCTGATGAAAATTATCATTATTACTAATGGTATGATCATAATCATTGTCACCGTCATCACCATGATGACGATGATGATGATGATGATGATCATCATCATCATCATTATCATCAACATCATCACGTAACCATCCTCCTCCTCTTCCTTCTCGTCATCATCATTTTATTTCCTGTGTATAAGCAAGGTTATTCTGCCCCTAACGGAAAGCTTTTGAAAATATTTATTAATACATGTAATAAATTAGATCAGCCAATCGTTTATTACGTGATTTATTGATTTATTGATTGATTGATTGATTGATTCATTGATTGATTCATTCATTCATACATGCATTTATTTATTGATTTATTGATTGATTGATTGATTTATGTATTTATTTATTTATTTATTTATTTATTTAGGAGTATACCTTTCAGATAAAGATGCGTCTTGACAACGTGTTAGCTTGCCAGACATAGCATCAAATAATGTATGCAAGTTGTATGTGCAAGTGTTGAAAATGTATTCATAAGTACAGGTAACAGAAATAGATGATCACTAGGCTTCGGAAGAGAAAACATCCATAAATTTAAATACATTGTAAACAGGTCTATTGTCACACAGACCGCAACACTGCCCCCCCCCCCATGACAAAAGGGGATAACTGACATTTTAGTGTTTCAGAAATATTGAGCGAAACATATTTTCTTAAAAGCCTTAAAATACTATTCAGTGTTTTGTTTTTCAAGTTAACATATCCAAATGTGTATTTCAAAGGTCTTTCATAGTCATATAACAATTTCCTGAAAATCCCGCATTTTTCGTTCAATTGTCAATTATGCTCATTAAATATGAGAACAGGTTAATGTAATGTCTGGAAGCCAGACTAGGGCACATGTAGCTTTGCCCATAAACTGTTTAATATTAATACAAATTCTTTGCATACTATTCTGACAAAGGTTGCTCTTAACAACTTGACAGCTTGCTGGAGGCTTGCCAGACATATACAACTAATTTATGCAATTTGCATTTTTGTTATTGAAAATTTATTCGTAAGAACAGGTGAGAAAAATAACTCAGCACTAGGTTTCAGAAGAGAAAACATCCATAAATTTGAATACTCTATGAAATAGTCTATTGCATATTCATATTTGGGCTGAAGATGGGTAAAATCAATTTTAAAGAGAATTATTTTGAAAAAAGGTGTGTAGGCTACCGTATTAGAAATCTAATCACTTATAGGGATAAGGGGCATAATTGATCAGATTATCAGGCATGCACTGCCCCCCCCCCTGACAAAAGGGGATAACTGACATTTTGGTGTATCAGAGATATTGAGTAAAAACCTATTTACGTTCAAAGCCTTAAAATACTATTCAGTGTTTTGTTTACAAGTTAACATATCCAAATGTGCATTTCAAAGGTCTTTCAAAGTCATATGACAATTTCCTGAAAATCCCGCATTTTTCGTTCAAATTGTCAGTTATGCCTTTTTGTCGTGGGGTTCCCCAAAAAATTGATATTAAGAAACTGTTACAAAATGCAATAACATCACAAAACATTTGTTATAGTTGGTTTCACGATTTATTTCTTTTTCATATATCAGACTCTTGAAAGGGAAATAAGTTAATGGTGTTGCCATGGAAACCAAATCATTCCCTTGTAAACCTAATTAAAACCATACTTAACTTTGACCAGTTTTACATAACATTACCAAGCTTTAAAAGTCTTTAACAAATGAACAGAAAATGTTGTCCAATTTCAAAAAATTAAAAACATTGACATAATACCTGATTGATTTATTTACTTATTTGATTGTTGTCCTGGTAACTAACAAACTAAACAAAAAAATCATGAAAAGATTGTTAGAAACCTCTTTAAATTTTCAGTAACCTCCACAATTTCTCCACAGGTCTCTCTTTCTTGCTTCTATTTTTTGAAAACTATGAACTTTATGTTTTCAAACAAAAACTATTTTTTTTTAGACTGAAATTTTGTGCTGCAGAAATGCGAAATATGCATTTTTTTATTTTTTTTTTTACATATGTCAATTGTTTGTGTGTTTATATGACAGTGTTCAAAATCAGACCACCATTTGACTGACAAAAGTGTGTACAAAATATTTAAGGGGGAAAATGCATTTTAAAACATGAATATATGTCTGTTCTAAGGTAAAAATCAAAGTATTTTCAGTTTTTGGAACTTAGAACCCTGTATCTTTCACATTTTTGAGGAAAAAATAATCAGATTTATGGCCATTTTTGTCCAAAAAAGGCCATTTTGGCGTGACAAAAATTTTCACCAACTTTGAAATGGTTGTAGAATTCACAAAATAAGAATATAGTATTTTATGTGTTTATTTTTAATAGTTCATATCATAATCTTTCCATTGAGACTGCATTTGCTATAATTGACTGCATACTTTACATGTCGTAACCCCTGGAAATTACCCTGTGCTGTGACAAATGATACTCCAAAAAAAGCCCCTTTTCAGAGTAGTGCATCTTTTGAACCACTATAACATCTGATAGGGAGAGGTTAGAAAGCTGAATTTCCCCTCTTTCATGAAGAATTTAATAAGCTATAAGCTCATTATAATTGTATTTTACTAACAAATAAATAAACAGGAGAAGAAATGCAAAAAAGAAGCTACCCTAATTTTGAAAAAGTGTGTAAAAAGTCAGGACATTTCTGAAAAAAAATATTTTGGGTAAACATCAAGTTATTGCCTGATATCTAATCAATTATGCCCTTATATTCTCAATAATGATTAGATTTCCAATATGTAGCCTGTATAGTTTTTTCTTTTCAAAATTATTATTTTTAGAATGGATTTGACTCATTTTGAACCCAAAAATGAATATGCAGTAGATCATTTGCATTATATATTCAAATTTAGACGGATGTTTTCTCTATTGAAACTAGTGAAGAGGTATTTTTTCACCTGTTCGTATGAATACGTTTTCAATACCAAAAATGCAATATGCATACATTAGTGTTGCTATGCCGCAGTGTGGCAAGCCTTCAGGAGAGCATCCTTTGTCAGACAGAATAGTATGCATACAATTTGCATTTACTATGAAACTAGTCTAAAGGTAAAATATGCCCAAGTCTGGTTTCCAGACATTTAGATTTACCCATCTTCATATTGATAAGAAAATTTTATCTTCAGTCAACTGCTTTCAGCAATGCTAGAGTCTTGATTTGAGCAGAGTGAGTGTCTCCGGAGGAAAAAAAGATTGGAGAGTGGGTGTAATTTACAGGTCAAAAAATTGCCTGGTTGGAACTGAGACTACATATGCCCATTAGCTACATTGCAAAATACATACACCAACAAATTCTAAAATATCTAAAAAACGAAAGGCATATTTTGCATTTCCAACTTCAGAAATGATTTCATCACAAAATTTTGTTTAGAAAACATATCTTTCATTATGAAACATAAAGTTCATATTTTTGGTATTTGACAGTCAAATGGTAGTAGACCCTTGTCATAATGTTGCAGTGTACGGTACTTACTGGGCATATCAGTCTCAGTTCTAGATTATGGCAACGTTTTTGACCTCCATAGTACCACTAACTATTTCATATGTGTGAACATTTTATGCATACTTTTCTGTTGACAAAGGTTGCTCTGAGCAACTGACAGCTTGCTGAGCTTGCCAGACATAGCAACAACTAATGTATGCATATTGCATGTTTGGTGTTGAAAATGTATTCATAACAGGCGGGTGGTTGTTAGTGCTCAGGCTGAGTGCACAAGTGAACTAGTCTGCTTTGCAGACTCTAAAATGGCCGTGACACGTGATGCCCTTTTAACAAGCTGATTATGGAATAAAGGACACTTTTAATTAATATTTTTTGTTCTACATGTTTAACATGATGTACTGATTCCCCTACACACTATGTAACTCAATTTTGAAAAATGTCAGTTATGCCCTTTTGTCATTGGGGGGGGGGGCAGAACATTAAGGGGCTCTGGCTTTAAGGTAAATACTATGTATTGGAGTACCCTCAACTTGGAGGAAACTGTTAGAATCAAGTGATCTATGCAAGGATTCAGCTGTGACAGTTTAGTGGGCAAACGTTGACTCGTTTAACGAACTAAATTTATTTATCAATTATATTAATTGTGATAGGCAAATGTGTTGCATAGCTGGTTTTGATTAGTCTCTATTGGTGACAAGATTTAGTGAATACTGGTTTGCCCATGCTTGATTCTCTTCAAGTGAATAAATTCAAGACAAATCTTCCATCCAAATAAACACTCAGCTAGTGGTATACTTCAGGTATGTCCCAACTCATATGGTTCTGGAGGCAATTTCACGTGTTCCCAATCATCGTCCTTTAAGCTCCGGGCGATGTGTGTAGATTACACGACAATTTGGGAATCTGAGCTATCTCGCAAGTTTTCCGACTTAATCCTGAGGTTTCTCAGGGTTAGATCTTCGGAGGTATGTCCGAATTTCATGCTCACGAAT
>JZLH01S0269270.1:11366-25451 GCA_001188425.1 Eucidaris tribuloides
TGTTGTTAGCATTTCTGAACGTTGGCAGGCGTCATGCAATGCTAGCTGCAAGCATGAGTAAATAGTGGAACAAGATGACCTCACACATGATTGATTTAACTTGATTATAGGGCGGGATTTTCTCTATTATCGGATAATGACTTTTCTAATCTAGTTTTATCAAATAGTTTACCCATGTTTGTCGCGGTGCCATGAATTAAAGCTGTTGACGACGTGACTGTTGAATTCTTTTCAGGGTAGGATATCGGTCTCCTTCGGAGAATGCATTTTCACCCTTTTTTTAGTTTATTTCTCTTGCGAGTTCGTGATCAAGCTGGCAACCCCTGGGACCTGATCTTGTGATCTGCTTTTGCGGTCAATTCCAGTCGAGTTGCCGACTTCCGGGCCCCAGCACTAAGATGATGTTTGAATAATACTTAGTAAAAGTGTGCTGAAGAAATTGAATGCAAGTCAGCCATTTTGTTGTATCGCATGCGTGAACATGAGTGTGTATGACCAATCGCTGTACGGCTTGTGGGTGGTACAGATGACATCGCGGTGTTTTCAGTGGTGCAAAAATTTTTCCCCGCCCTTTCCGGTAAGGAATTTTACTTTGATTGGTCGATTAGTATTTCAACTCATTATCATAATATTAACTGACATGTAATATGCGCTCATTTTTACAGAAGGAAAGACTTTATCACCCGTCGGCAACACTACCAGCATGGCGATTATACCTTAGTGGACGTTAGCGCGACAGTGAAAACGATAACCGTTTCTTCTCGTAGGGTCTGAGCCCGGTCCGAGGTGCGACTGTGGCTATACTAACGGACATTTCTGGTTTACAAGCGTGCGCCACGGGCGTGCGCCCCTACTGTCAGCGTGATAGCGCCGTAATGTTAAACCAGTGTAAGCGGTGGTATACTGCACACTAGCGCTGACAAAATCATTTAGGCTCCCTGTTCTTATATTCCTGAGCACACATACGGGCAACACATGTGTTACGAATTGTCTCCGAACATTTTGAGATTAATATTCAAATCTACTTTATCTTTATCTATAATCTGCAAATCAAAAACCTTTTTTTTTTCTTTCTTTTTTTGGCGGGCGCACGCGTGTCGCCCGGAATTTGCGTGTGTCGCATCAAGAGCTCCTGGAATTTGCACGTGACGCGCGCGACGCGTGTTTTCTACACTGCCGAAAACACTGGGGTGGCGCTTCGTCTTAAATGCCATAAACTTTACACCCACAGGCGACAGGCACATCAGACATTCATCATTTCATGACATGCATGACATTGCAAGCTGTTACTGTTACTTCAACTTCTACTCGCCATGCTCTCCCAAATCCGAGGTTTTCTGGAAACTTGCGGACTCACTCCAGCGATAATCGCAAACATGACCTGCCCGGAAGTGAATCGGAAAGTTCAATCAAAATTTAAGACGCGATCACAAGCAGTTGCGTGCGCGCGTTCGTTCATGGCTTGCAGTCATGTCGTACGGAAAGTCGGGCATGACTTTACATTTCGGATTTAGGTGAGTTCTACCTTTTTTTTCTAAATGAATAGCTTGCAGTTGCAATCTATAAATGTCTGAAGTGCCTGTGGGTGTAAGACGAAGTGCCGCCCACAAACACACCTCGGACCGGGCTCGGACACCACGAGAAGAAACGGTTTTCGTTGCGCAACAGCGATACTTGTATCACAGATCAAGTCAAGGCAAGCCAGGCACACTTGGATGTACCCGTAGTAAACATCGTCACCTATTACGATCGATCGTGGTAGCGGTGGTTTGGATCGCAGTTTGCTGCAAGACATCTAAATTTTGTGGAATGTATATTTTATTCACAGTAAATAAGCATGTAAGAGACAGTGATTTTTTTCATTTCATAAAATGGTGTTTTCCATAAATTTCTGAAAACCTGTAATTCCATTTCAGCTTGATCTGAAGATGGAAATTCCATATTGTCATAGAAAATGTACACAGCTCACAGCAAAAACATGAATTCCATTTTGCATCTATAGGTAAATTCCATGAATTTTCACTTGAAAAGTAATTAACCGAAGCAGATTTTCCGTTTTGATTTACCGGTAAACAGGAAATCACTGTCCCTAGACTGCATCGGCCGTCATCATGGCCATCGCTACTACAGTTTATGTATGTGATCCTAAGCAGAGCTATACGGACCACATACGCCCTCTACTGGAAAAAAATGAACAAAGTTTGCACTGTGTGGATTGAATGATGCAGTCCCACCAAAAGGCCTAGCCGGTTTGCCAAAATTGGACTGAATTTTGTTCAGGACACTGGGCAGAATTCTGTAAAATTAACAAATGAAATTGAAGCGATGAGTCCTTCATTTTCAATTACATTATGTTGAGGTAATTGGAGCAACGAACAGTATAATTTTGTTTATAAAGGTGGATTTCAGGGCACATTTTTGTGCTACGACTGCATGAAAACGACCACTCATTACTTTGTAACAAAAGTATAGAGTTGTCCCCATGTGTGTGTCACGATGCAAAGGTAACGGTTTCTTCTTGTGGGTAGGGACAAGGGTGTGTGAACACATACATGTATCACAGTTTTCATGCTATACGTTTATACATGTACATATATGTACATCAAGGCTGCCACTCATAGGGGAAATCCCCTACATGTACCGTAGGGGATTTTGGCCTTGCGTAGGTTGTAGGGGATACCTACGTGGAAAATGACATTCCGTAGGGGAAACGGGGGTTTTGATGATTTGTAGGGGATGTAGGGGGTTTTGACAATTTTCAGAGATATTCTTGAAATTCTCAATGGATTTCCTATAATATTCACCCATTTTGTCCATCTCTGGCGAAGAAATTGTGATCAATATTTTACATTTACTAAGGTTGTTTTATAGGGAAACACACCCTTATAAGTGAAAAGTTAATTTTCTAAGGGAAAACATGGGTTTGTAGGGGAAAATTGGGATAATTAGGCGTAGGGGAAAAGTGGTGTGCGTAGGGGAAAGGGAAAACATGGGTTTGTAGGGGAAAATTGGGATAATTAGGCGTAGGGGAAAAGTGGTGTGCGTAGGGGAAAATACGCATGTGGCGTAGGGGGAAATCAAAATTTTGAGTGGCAACCCTGATGTACATGTATGTTAAATGCACAATCCCACTGCTGTGTGGACAAGTCAATATATGGTCATACTTTGGTCGTCAAATTTCACCTTTCGAATGTTATCCTGTGTAAAAGTCACCTTGAATTTAGTATCAAATTAAAGCTTATCCTTTGCTCCATCTTTTCCCAAAAAGGACTTTGTAATGGACGTCTTGAGAACGAGGAAATACAAACATTCTCTGCCCTGTCTTTTCCACAGTATTGGTGATTGAGATGAGTCCAATTACATGCAACACAATTTAAACACGGAGAATCCCCCTGTACAGTTTGTTTTTCGTCATATCCAGCAGGATAAACTTTCGCTGGGCTCTCAAAGTACCCTTTAAAATTGCCCTTCATTTCGTTGCTGAATTCACAAAGTGGCACAAACCTCCAAACCTCTACAGTAAAAAAATTCATGAACCGGCATCAG
The DNA here is from genome assembly GCA_001188425.1 of Eucidaris tribuloides. Lineage (NCBI taxonomy): Eukaryota > Metazoa > Echinodermata > Echinoidea > Cidaroida > Cidaridae > Eucidaris > Eucidaris tribuloides. The sequence goes on from JZLH01S0269270.1 coordinate 14,913, forward strand.
CGAGCGCACACCGTAACGTGCCATTCATTTCTGTACATAAAACTCAACGGCGTGCGCGCCCTTGTGCCGGTTCGTGAATTTTTTCTCTTGCGTGCGCGACATGAGCGCTTGTGCCGATTCGTGCGCGCAAAATAGTACTTGTTTTCTACACGATGTGTCACTTCGTGGATTCTTCCTATGCTGAAGCAACATTTTCTACAAAACGACACCTGTGTTTGAAGCTTTACTGTGTTAAAATTTGAACTTAGTTTAAGGACAATTCGACATGTAAGGCAAGAGTAGAGTCTTGGCTTTCTATCTGTGCTTGAATCATACAGTTTAACTTCATAAGAAATTGTAATGAGCAGTTGAAAGACTGATAAAATCTTTATTTGCGTTTTACTCGAAAAGTGATTTCGCGCATCTTCGGTCGCGCGTGCCACTTCGTGAATTCAGCGATGATTTGTGGTATCAGCTATGGCCAATGATCATATTAGGAGCCTTGTGTGCCATATTTCTGTCCCAATCCAAGGAAGCATGCGTGAAAAAGACCCTAAATTTATCTGGACATAGGCCTATCTTTTGATAGGAACATTGGTAAGTTCCCAAATTTAAAAACATGCCTTCCTCAGGTACATTTTGACCAAAAAATTGCGAATGTAACATCAATCTGAAGTTTAAAAAAACATGGAAATTGGACATCTTTCAGACACCCTATTGTAGGGTCCGACACGCCTACTAAATTTGGTAGGGCCCAGTTTATAGGAGTGTACATTGGTTGCTAGTTGTGGCCATATCTTCGCAACCATATGACCTTTGCGCAAAATATTTCTGAATTTTCCTTCTGACACAACCAGGGCAAAAAATAAAATTTTATTTAAAGGGGAGACGTGTTAAGCCCGATTTTGTGACTTTAGTACATGTAAGTTATACATTGAACCCTATGAGGAAAATTGTTTTGTGATTTTATGGGGCTATTTTGTTAATTTCAGGAAAATTCAGGGGCTAAATCGCCCTCCGCCCCAGTGTGTTTCCTGAGCCGGACACAACATTTGGTGCAAATAAAAAAAACAAAAATGAAGGGGGCTGGGTAACACCCGTTTATTGATTTCATGTGGACCCTGCTGTTTTGTTGTATCTAAATTCATAAATCTTTTTGAAAACAAAGTATCCTGTTAATTCTTTTTTCATTACAGATGCCTAAAAAGAAACGGAAATCCATATGCTACAAGAACCATCAATATAGAACACGTAAGGCCTATAAGTACAAGATCGCCACTGACAAGACACGAGAGATACTCGCCCGCGACAAGTGCAGTGCCTTCATCAACCCCTCGGACTCCATTGCCAACCCCAAGCGACACATCACTACTGATACAACCCAAGAGTCTCTGACTCCTGATACGACCCAAGAGTCTCTGACTCCTGATACGACGCAAGAGTCTCTGGATGTCAGGACGGAATGCAGGGCTTCTCTCAATCCATCAGATTCCACAGCAAATGTAAGCATACATACCATTGCTGCCACTCAAAATTGTTATTCCCCCGTACGGCGCATGCATGTTTTACCCTACAAACACACCTTTCTCCTCAGCCCAATAACCCAATTTTCCCCTACGAATCTATGTTCCCCTTCAAAAATCCACTGTTCCCCTACAACGATACATTTTCCCGTCCAAAATAACGTCAGTAAATGCAGTAGATTGTTCACGATTTCTTCGCTGAAGACGGACATTCTTTGAGATCCTTCTGGGATTTAAGAATATTTCTGAAAATTTGTCAAAACCCCCTGCATCCCGTACAAATCATCAAAAAAACCTACATTTCTCCTATGGAAGGTCATTTTCCCCATAGGTATCCTCTAGAAACTATGGTTGGCCAAAATTGACTATGGTAGGGGGTTTCCCCTACGAATGACATCCTTGATACATACATACAGCAGGGCTCCACATTAACTTTTTGTTCTGCTTGCCCACTGATCAAGTAGGCCTATAGGGTTCCCAGCCCATCAGGGAAATCAGGGAAAATATAAATATATATATAAATATATATATAATATATATTTTTTTTTCATTTGAGGATCAAGATTTTACTTGGACAATTGGGCAAGTAAAGTTTAGTAAAGCTTACTTTGTACTTGCCAGATGTGGAATTTTATTTGCCCTTGGCAAGCGGGCAAATGCTCGAGTCGACTGTTGAGCTCTGCATACACACTGTTCCTGTAGCTATGACTGCATACATATATACTCTTGCTACTCACTGTTAATAGTTTGGATTTGATATCACTATTTCTCACAGTACTCTATTACATTGTACTTTATTAGACAAACAGCCAATCAGTATTAAAACAGGGCTCAACACTAGCACTTGCCCGATTGGGCAAGTAAAATTTTGATCATGATCTGAGCAAGACATAAGAATCTGTCCAAAAATGAACAAAATATGTCTTAAGTTAACTTAAAATACTAAATTTAATCATTATTTTGTTCATTGTACTCAATAGCAAGACTCTTAAATTTTATAAATTTCATCTTTTGCAACCTCCATACTAAAACAACAAACGTCCAATGCTATGAAAAGGCCTTATTTGTTAAATTTTGTGAGAAATCATTTTCAAGGTTGTTGATCAAATTGTTCATTTTCGGGCAAGTAAAAATCTGAAAGTGATAATTTTACTTGTTTGAAAAAAAGTTAGTGTGGAGCCCTGATTAAAAAAAAAACTGAATCAAATAAAAAGAATATAGATGGATCTCATTGTTTGGATATATTTAGATTTTTCAAGGAATGTGCATGTAAATTAAACCTGAAATTGGAAAAGTGCTTGGGGCCCTTATTCACTCTCCAAATGCCAATTGCAATAGGCTGATGTTATAATGGGCAAGGATACTGTATAACAGTTACAACTTGATTTGCATTAGCATTGACATGGCATTGTGTTATATCTGAATTTGAGGTTAAAATTTGTCAAACGACTTGAAAACAGAATATCCCATCTATTTTTTATTACAGATGCTATTGCAAGTTGGTATCTGTTGCTGTTGGTATTGGTGTTGTATGGTTTTTAAATCTTCTTGAAAGCAAAATATCCTATTAATTTTTTTTATTACAGATGCCTAAAAAGAGACGGAGATCCGTATCCTACGTTTACAATGTCCGAAAAAACGTAAACATCCGAAGTCCTATGTGCACAAGACCACTACTGACTCAACCCAAGAGATACTCACCCACGGATGCAGTTATGTCAGCAAACCCTTGGACTCCATCGCCAGCCCACTGCATCCCATCACTACTGATACGACCCAAGAGTCTCTGACTCCCGATATGACCCAAGAGTCTCTAGATGTCACGAACGAATGCAAAACCTCCCTCAAACCATCAGAATCCAGAGCAAATGTAAGCATACATCCATACACTACATGTACAGCAGGGCTTCACACTAACTGTTTTAGTCTAGGCGATCGGTGCGAAAATTGTTCAGATGATGATAAAAGCATGAAAATTGGCACACATGTAGTTCACATCATTCTAAACATTTTCAGAGGTGGAGCCAACGCAAACTGTGTACAGCTTAGCAATGGTTGCTAATGAATGGTGTGCCTAAGGTAAATATTTCCATAGAAAACCAACATGCAAGATACCTGCAGCTTTTACCGATACATTCTTACATTGTTAGTTTCAATTCTGCAGCTTCACTCTTCATAGCCATCACCACTCTGGAGCATCTCAATTGTTAGAAACAGTTGCTAGGCAACATATTTTTCTGGAACATGCAGATTTGATGTTTGCAGACCAATTTTACTTACACATTGTAACTTATTTTCATTACGTATTGCGTTAATATCGTAAAGGGTTTTATACACGCCAGGATGGTAGCTCACTTTGCTGAAGATATATGTCTGGAGAACTGAGATTTGGAGAGCCACAATATATTATCACGACAACCATATCAACTAAAGATGGATAAGATCCAAATAAGAAAAGGTTCTAGTCATTACATCAGCTATTAAGAAAGATGGTGAAATTGATAATGGAAGAAGATGGGGAATTTACAATAAAAGGACGACATAAAAACTCGTTGTGGGTATTGAAAGCATCCTCTTGCATTGGAAATCATTGGAGACGAGCTGAGTGGGCTACACGAATTACAATCAGAAAGAGTTGAAATAGTTGTGGACGAGCGACTCCGCGCCAACATCAAACAACCCAATTTATACAAGTGATCCACTTCACTTAGGAACAGAAAAAGGGTGTACTGCTCAAAGACAAAGACATGTATAAAGAAAGCAAAGACACGGGCCAACTTCTCAAAAGTTGATCCCCTTTTTTGCAGAGGGTATGTTGCATTGCAAACAAGAGTATTGAGCGAAAGGAACAATTTCTTCAGCATGAATCATCAGTTTCACCACTCTTTCTTCTATGGAGAGTTACATCTGGGAATAAAGTTGGATCTCAGGGGTGTCTTGAACAACATGTCAAGTCTCAGTGTGATTTAAGCAGAAGAGTGATTTGTAGGTCATCATATGAAAATTTGGCAACTGTTGCTTTGCTGATGTGTTGTCCCACACATCATAAAAAGCACACAGACCTCAGCCGATATAGTTTCTGTGTATTCCAAACACTTGACAGCCGTCTAAAGGCCACAGACTAGAGAATAAGCGCTATGGGACCTAGCAACGTAGCCATGTTGAGAGTGTCCAGTCTCGTACAAAGATTGCAACAGTTTTCCTTTCGCTTGAATGGCAACAGGAAGGAATTGCTCAACTTCTTAATGATCATGAGTTTAGGCATCAGAGAAACCTCTGTGTTTAAATACGATTCGTGCCAGTGTACTATGTTTACCTGGCTAATACACATCCAGCATTACGCCCTGCAATTCAGAAGAAGGAGATTCCAAGATCATGGTACATGTTGCTGGTTGCCGTCAGCAGGGCTTTACAAGTCTTTTGATCAGACCATAGATTGTGATAAAGTTGTGCCAGCAGTGACCTGAAAACAGCAGCTTGGAAGTTGCACTTCTAGCCTGGGCTTTCGGAAGTGCCAAGAACTATCACTACGGTCCCAGCTCATAGATATCTGTCTCACTTGGTCACAAAAATCATTCAGTATTGCCAGTGTCCCATGTTTTCACTGCTCTGGGACACCTGTCCTATTTGCCAAGTTGGAAAGATAGACGCATGGGAAGTGTGGAGAGAACATGACAAACTCCCTGGAGCCTTCTATGAGCTGCACAGACACAAACAAGTTTTGAAGAGACTGACGCTTTTCTAGAATAACTTCAACCAATCCTCCTACTGTTAGAAAGCTGGTATTCACACGAAAAGACGTCAGGATGTCGGCTTTTCCTCCACCAAGCTGCATTACAGCAACATTATCAGGAGGGCAGCATTGCAAGGTGGGCGCTATTGGGGACTGCTACTATGTCTGGCAGTTGTTCTCCTCTTCTGTGGGAGAGTAGATTGCGTAAACGAGTGGATGCCCCTGTGACAATATATTCCGCCAGAGCTGCTGGAGTTGCCATGTTAGGAGCAGGTGTAGAGAAAGCAATGTGTATGAGTGCACTTCACATGCACTGTGTCATTGCACATGCACAGGAGACTGTTACATGCCTGAAAGACTAATGACTTAAGGGGACTGTTTATGGCGGAGAATACTTTATTGTTGAGACCAAAAACAGACTGCGTTGTTTTTCATATAATGTATTGCCCACAATTGCTTAGATTTGATGGATATGGATATATAAAACACCATAGCATTCACTCTTCCGAGATATGCGATTCTAAGAAAATTGTTTGAAGTTTAATGACCCATATGCTGGGATTGTTCTCATATACACAGATGTGGCTTGGTAAGATAGGTCACTAGCAATTAAATAAGATTTACGTTATTTTTCAATTAACCATCGATCGATGAAATCTGTAAAATTCTGATATATACCGAATACATCTCTGCTGCATTGTTAGGTGAAACATTTTAAAGGCTTAGTGGACATTGATTGTAAACTTGAAAATGCTAAAAGGACAAATGAGTTGAATATAAATATAACCAACCTTGATACACTAGCAGGAGTTGGATTCCACCGGGAGGATTGTCTGATAATTGTTTACTTAAGGGAGATATCAAGCATAACATAGGAGTAATTTTTTCCGGGGACGATAAAAAATAAGCCCCATATAGAGAGCCATACAGCAGGTTTCCGTGCTACGAGTGATATTGACATTGTTTATTTTAGAATGAGTCAAATCTTGACTACAAGATTTTCACAGGAGAATCCTTGCATAGTTTACTTGATTCTAGAGTAGTTTCATCCCAAGTTGAGGACTACCCCCAATCATGTCCTTTAATAAACAATTAAGATACACTTTACGGTATATCCGTTGCCTAGCAACAAACAAATACTCTTTTTCTGTTGACACTTACAGTGGTGGCTTCGAATCATGTTTTTAGATAGTTTTGATGCTAAAACATATAGCATCATCCTTTCAAAATGGATAAGATATGCTTAAATGGCTCATTGCTATGGTCAATAAGTTTCTTAGCAACCGTTGCTAGGAAACATGCCGTATCCGTTGGTTCCACCTTTGAAAATGATCTGTATAGGCCCAAAAATAGTTGTGCCAAATTTCATGCTTTTATCATTAACTGAACTATTTTAGCCATATTTTGCACCGATCGCCTAGACTATTTGTTTTAGGTTCACACTACCAATCTGCCAACTCGATGAAGCCGGATCAAGCCAGTTTTGGTCCTTTTCGGACTATTTCGGCTGGTAAACGGGGTCAATCTACCTTGATCGGTATCCGTCTGCCCTGATTGACATCGTTGTTACATCTACCTACTCGAATATTTTTACCATGCCAAAAACATTTCAATTGAGGTCGATACCCCGATCAAGGTAGATTGACCCCGATTACCTTGGCGAGCTACATTAGATCAACCAGGCCCAACATTGACCTGATCAGGCGAGATCAAATTGACAGATCAGCAGTGTGAACCTACTATAAATTACAGATTTTTACTTGCCCAAATGAAAAATTTCCTTCCAAAAGTAAATAATAAAAAAAAAAAATATTTCTCCTTCATTTGAGCTACTAAAATCTCTTTATAACATTGGAAGTTTGTTATTTTAATTCTGGGGGTTGCAAAAAGTGTGATTTCTGAATATCAAGACTTTGTAAAGTGAAGTATTGTGAAAAAAAGTAATTATCAATGTCAAGGGAATTAGTATTAATAAGTAAACAAACAATTCCATGCATATTTTGTTTACTTTCGATAAGATTTCGGGCATGTTTTTCTTATTTTAGGATAAACATTTTACTTGCCCAATTTGGCAAATAAAGTGAGCTTTGTACATGCGGGACATGAAACTGTACTTTGGAGCCCTGCATACAGACGGTTTCTGTTTGAAGTGATTGAAGTCCTGTAGCTATCACTGTATCCAAAAACTATTGCTACTAACTGTTAATCTTTGATTTGATATCACTATTTCTCACAGTACTCTATCACATGTACTTTATTGTCTCGCCCACCGGAGGTGAAGGCGAGACTAAGGGATCCTAATGGCGCCCGTCAATCGTCCATCCATCACAAATGTTAAAGTTTACCTGCAAGAGTCTCTTATGACACATAACTTGGCAACTGTTGGTCCAATGACAACCAAACATGAGTGGTAGATGCATTAGGGGTATCATCCTGTTGTGGTGCTGTCAGAGTTCACATGGTGAGGTCAAAGGTCATTTGCGGTCACATTGATAAAGAGTACCTTTAAGACTCTTTTTCATATGTTAAAGCTTACCTGCAAGACTCTCTTATGACACATAACTTGACAACTGTTGGTCCAATGTCAACCAAACTTAAGTGATAGATGCGCTAGGGGTATTATCATGTTGTGCAGTGGGAGGTCACATGGTGAGGTCAAAGGTCATTGGAGGTCAAACGTTAAAGTTTACCTGCAAGACTCTCTTATGTTAAATAACTTTGCAACCGTCGCTCGGTTTGTAATCAAAATTGGAATGTAGATGCACTTGGGGGACCTTCATGGTTTGGTGCCGTCGGAGGTCACATGGTAAGGTCAAAGGTAATGTTAGTCCAAACGTAAAAGTTTACCTGCTAGACTCTCTTATAAAAAAGTTTGCTACTGTCGCTCCCTTTTCAACTAAACTTGTTTTGGAGATGCAATTTGCAGACCTTCAAGGTATGGTGCCATCCGAGGTCACATGGTAAGGTCAAAGGTCATTTTAATTCAAAGGTTAAAGTTTCGCTGCAAGATTCTCTTATGACACATAACTTGACACATATTGCTGCAATAGCACCCAAACTTGGGTGATTGATGCACTGGAGGTACATTCTTTTATCATGTCGTCAGAGGTCACATGGTAAGGTCAAAGGCATTTTCAGGTCAAATGTTAAAATTTACCTGCAAGACTTCTTGATAGGGGTGTACTTGGGGAAAGTCATGGGTGGGTGAGACACAATATTGCTATTGCCTTGGTAGACAAACAGCCAAGCAGTAACAACAAAAAAAAGAACCAAATTTAGAGATTATACATGTATTTTATTGTTTGGATATATTCAGATTTTTCAAGCAATGTGCATGATAATTAAAGCTGAAATTGGAAAGAGCATAAGGCCCTAGTTCACTTACCATATGCCAAATGCAATAGGTGGATGTTGTTATGGGCAAGGTTACTCTAACATTTACAATTTCTGTTAGCATTGGCATGGCATTGTTTTATACCTAACTTTGTGATCTAAATTTGTAAAACAACTTAAAGACAGACTACGGTATCCAATGTATTATGGATTAATGATGCTATTGCAAGTTGATATCTGTTGCCGTTGGTATTGATATTGCATGTTTCATAAATCTTTTTGAAAGCAAAATATCCTTTATTTTTTTTTTATTACAGAGGCCTATAAAAAAGAGACGGAAATGCCCATGCTGCGAATACAGTGTCAGAAAAAAACGTAAGTCCTATACGTACAAGACCGCAACTGACACGACACAAGATATCCTCACCCGTGAGTGCAGTGTTGTCATCAAACCCTTAGACTTCATCGCCATCTCAAGGCATCCCATCACTACCGACATGACCCGAGAGTCTCTGCCCCACAATGTCAGCAAGGAATGGACAGCAAATGTAAGCACACAGACTTTTTTTGTCTGTAATGTATAAACATTTTTAGCCCAAAGTATAGTTTTGTTTAACCCATTGGAGACAATAAGATTTCACTATAACATTCATTTTTATAGACCCCAACACGAGTTAACTCGTACTAAATCTCCAATGGGTTGATGGTACAAAAATGAAATTCTTTGCAATTATGTTTTTTAGCAAGACCTAAAAATTACTCACTCTGAAACTCTTTTATTTTTGAGAAATTACTTTAACCTGTTGGAGACAATTTGATTTCACTTTAAAACCCATTTTCCATAGACCCCAACACGAGTTACCTCATAGTCAGTTTCCAAAGGGTTAAAATGTAAAGTGTGGGGGGGGGGGATGGGGAACCCCAACATTTCCCGGAGGTTATGTACATACTGCCCCCATGACAAAAGGGCATAACTGACATTTTTTTTTTCAAAATTGAGTTATATAGTGTAGGGGACTCAGTACATCATGTTTAACATGCAAAACAAAAAAAGTATTAATTAGAAGTGTCCCTTTGTCTCATAATCCGCTTGTTAAAATGACACTGAATAGGGCTTTACATGTTGAACAAAATACATTTTGCTCAATATCTCCAAAACACCAAAATGTCAGTTACTGTATGCCCTTTTGTCATGAAGGGCAGCATACTGCTAGATTTTCTCCGATAGTTTAGACATCACAATTTGACACTTAAATAATTTTCATTAGCAAAGGTTTGATGCTGTTAACATGTCTGGGGTGATGAAAGACTAGTAGAAGATTAGAGAAAAGGGTTATCTGATCGACCAAAACTATACTTATGCTTTGAAGACCATTGAGATGATTGAGAATATTTGAATATGCCTCAAGATACAAATCAGTTAAGACATATCTACAGTGTGTCCCCCCAAAAAATGGTCTAATCGGAAATTGTTTCTTTTAATAAATGAAAATCATATAAAACCTAGTCAAATTGGGTATTGGCATAAAGCTAAAAGACCGTACTTTCTGGTGCAATTTATTTCATTTTATTTGGTTGTGTCAATCCTGAGATGTATTGAATTTTCTGTAATGACGCAAAATCGCGTTTGTCCCAGCATACTGTATGTGCCATACATTTGCATGCAGTTTCTGCATATTGTTTAGCACAGACACCCCAAATGAGAGTGTGAAAAGTATTGTGTAATCATTCAATTTAGCTACAAATCTATTCAATGAATAGATTTGTCAGGTTGTACATTTCTGATTTCCTATTATTTGCAGTACATAGGAGGTAGATAACTTTGACAAAAGGGCTAAAATGAATGAGATGTGCAGATCATCATGATGTCAGTGTGAATGCAGTCTGGTAAACAGGAGACATGAACATGTGCAATATCATTTTAATGCCAAGTAAAAGTGATTTTTTTATTTACTAGAGAAGAGTGTGATC
>JZLH01S0269289.1:12262-24364 GCA_001188425.1 Eucidaris tribuloides
GACGATCGCAGAAAACTTCGAGGGAGGCATGTCCCCCTCCCTCGTCCCCCCCCCCCGATTGCCGCCCATGTTTCTTATTTAAATATTTTGATATTTCTTTCTTTTTATTTAAATCCGGTTTCTCTTTAAAATCATAGATTTAAAATCATTGAAGGCATTGAGGTATACTGAAAGTTCAAATAACGCTTTCGGCGCTGCACACGAACCCGAACTTTTTCAGCCCCACCCCCCCCCCTTTCAAAGTCCTGGTTACCCCAACGACTGCGATGCATATTAGACAGGCTTATTGTTGCTTCAAACTCAAAAGTGATGCACAAAGCATTCTGACGAAGGCGGAAATGAACTAAGCGACCAAAATCGATTTCCAAGATGCTATAATGTGGTTATTCCATATACCTGACAAAGGTTGTAGGCCTACATGTAACAGGTTGATCGCTTTTGCTCATGAATTGTTTGGTGGAATTCACTGTAGACTTTCAGCAGTTATGTGTCTGATGCATATAGCTTTGTAATTCAGATGGCTTTCATGCTATGTATTATGTTTATGCCATGCGTCGCTACGGGGAGGGGGCCTGCACATATATCGATTTGCCCCCCCCCCCCCAATAATTTTGAAAACTTGAACAATTATAAAACGAAATGCAAGAATATGTTTAAAGTGCAAGACACTACCCAATTTTAATTTATCGGTGCGCTTCGCGCGCAAAATTCTATGATGCCGAGGTTTTAGATTTGTTTTACTTCTGTGCCCCCCATTCGAAAAATGAATCTTCGCCTTATAACAGACATACAGATTCATGTTAGCCCCATACTGAGAAAAAATTGAGTACATTTTTCATGAAAAATGAAAAATCGTGAATCCACATTTATGTACAAGAACCCAAAAACCTTTGAAGTAATATGTGAGATTTTGTCCCCTACTTTTTGATGAGGGTGGAATATTACAAAAACTTACGGAGCCTTGAATGTAGATTTTGTCGAGATGGCATACACGTGTATACAAACGCACACGTGCCACGGCACAGCTGTAATGCAATAAAATGCATAATAAACTCAGTGAAACGCGGAAGTAATTGGATAAGTATTTTGTCCTGATTAAGAAAGAAACCTTTGTCCAGATTACACTATCTTGAGAATAAGCTGGGTCAAGCGGTCGAGCAATGGCAGCCGAATGTTTCCGTTCTGTGATATCAATATTGGTGTGTGTATGTGTGTGTGTGGTGGGGTGGGGGGGGGTGGTGNGGTTGTGGAGGGTGGACTAAACGTGCGCTAGGAAAGGAGGAATCGCGTTGAGTCTTAGGTGTTCATTTGGGAGAGGAAAATGGTTTACATACATACATACATACATACATACATACATACATACATACATACATACATACATACATACATACATACATAGAAAAATGAAAAATGAATCAAATAATGAATGAATAAATAAACACAAAAATAAACACATTTATTGGATCAATGTAGTCTTCGCACTTGAGAAGTTGATGGTAACAGACAGAAGTAAAGATATATTTTTAGGGTAACAGACATGATACATGATAAATGTTGATGTTTTATTTAAAACTGCGTGAGCTTTTAAGACCAATCGTTTTCTGCTATCGTTAATATTAATATTAGGGCCTAGTTGGTGGAGACATGACTATCACATTAAAAAAAAGGGGGGATTAACTTTAATATTTTTTTAAACAAGCTTTTCATAAATAGTTCATTAACCACAGTCCACACGAATACATGAATTTGACCTTTCAATACAGCAAGCCAAAGAAAACTATTTTTTGAGGATTTAAAAACAATCGGCGAGTAGTTCAGTGGAATTTAATTTATCTGAAAGGCATGCGTGGCATCAGCTTGAGATAACTGGGGCTTGGATCCCGTGTTATGACTGCATATCAAAGGAATGCAGGAAAAGGGTACACGCTTGTGTGGTCTGAATGGTGAAATAAACCATCTCCTGTCCGCATAAACGGCTATGATTTGTATCATGTCACATTAGAAAGGACAACCAGTCTCCACCGAGACCAGTAATAATAAATATATCGGTCATTTTGCGACGGTTTTACCCTGACAACGGGACCTCGTAAAACCTTTGAGGAAAAGCCCCGCATGTATTCGTGTTCAGAAGGTCATTGGTAAATCAAAATTATTCACAATACACAAATAGATCCAGCACCAAAAAATATACCTGTGTCTCACAGAAATTTAGAAAATAATCTGTTTTCAGAAATTCATACTGAAGAAAAAGAAACGGATATGTGTGTATACTTTATTCAAACTGACCTATATGGAATGTCGCGGGCAATATTACTGATGATTTATAGCAGCGTGTGGCATCATCCACTGAAGTATTACCACCGGTAGTGGTATTTCTAGCTGTTCATTGGGAGATCTTCAGCATGTATTGTAGGATTTTCACCATAGAGGGAGCGCCACCGTCCTTGCTGGCACAGCCGTCATTGGACTCTGACGAGGAAGAGTCCTTTCTCTGTACATGATTGGGAACACTTGAAAATGCCTCACGAGCCAAATGAGTTGAAATGTATACCAACTATACACCAGCTGGAGTGGATCTCCCAGCTGGAAGGATTTGTCTCTAATTTGTTTACTTAAGGAGAATCAAGCATGAACATTAATTCTATCGGGGCACGATAAAACTAGGACCCATAGAGTGCCACACAGCAGGTTTGCCTGCCACAACGGATATTGACATTAGTTATTTTAGAACGAGTCAAGGTTTGACTACAAGATTTTCACAGGAGAATCCTTGCATAGTTTACTTGATTCTAGAGTAGTTTCAGTCGAAGTTGAGGGCTACCCCCAATCACGTCATTTACCTTTAAACTGCACTATGCATTTCAATTTGTACATTTTAAAAGGAATGGGGGGGGGGGTACTTGATTATGATTGTGTGGACGGAGTTTGAGAGGAAGCTCTCCAAACATTTACTTCGGGCACTTGTCCACGTCTTGAAACTATGCCCGACAAATTAAGTCCTGAGGGGTGCTGCGTATGTAGGGGATATATCCTCAGTCCTATTCCCCTTCCTCTTCTACTTCCTCCTCCTCCTCCTTCATGATCATCTCATTATCATCATCACCACCATCATGATTTGCCATTGTAGTCATAATCAAGATTTCCATCATCATCATCACCACACCACTACCACGTCCACCGCCATCTTCTACTTTTCTTTCCATAATACTTCTTTCCATAATACTTCTGCTCCTATTACTACCACCACTACTACTACTACTACTGTTACCAGTGGCGTAGCTAGGATTTTTCTAGCGGGGGCGACTGGGGGCCCTTGACATTTGTAGGGGGCGACCAAATCCTAGGTCAAAATTTAGTAAATTTTCGCCTTGAAAATGTGTGTTTGTAGGGCCGATTATTATGAACGCATGCATATTTTACTAGTTTGTGTGTGTGTGTGTGTGTGTGTGCAAAAGGTGTGGTAATCCTTAATTGGCGTTACTTGGGGAGGGTCTGGGAGGTGGTTCCCCTCCCAGGGTGAGAAAATTTGAAATTTGTGCCTTGAAAATGTGTTTTTTCAGCGCGTTTTTTTTTTTTTTGGTGAATGAGAGCATAATTGACATTTTTGATTGACATGGTTTATAGGTTATGGCGATTGTTTGATTGGTGATCATTTGGGGACATTTTCGCATTGAAAATGTGTGTGTTGAGCGCCCATTTTTGAGGAATGCATGTATAATTGACATCTTTTTGTTGTGCAAAATGTGTGGCAATTGTTGATTGTCGTTAATTGGAGAGGGTCTGGGAGGGGCTCCTCTCCCAGGATGAGAAAATTTGACATTTTCGTCTTGAAAATGTGTGTTTTCAGCACCTCTTTTGATGAATGAGAGCATAACTGTCATTTGTTATGAGAGTATTGTTTTTAGGTTGTGGCCATTGTTTGGTCCATGATCATTTGGGGAGCGGCTGGGAGGGGTTTCCCCTCCCAGGGTGAGAAAATTTGACATTTGTGCCTTGAAAATGTCTGTTTTCAGCCTCCATTTTTAATGAATGAATGCATAATTGATTTGTTGTTTTTGTGTGGTGCCGAAGGTGTAGCAATGTTTGTTTTTATGATAAATTGGGGAGGGTCTGGGAAAGAGATTTCCTCGCGCAGGGTGAGAAATTGTGACATTCTCAGCAAGTAAAAATGTGTATTTTTTAAGATCTTTTAGACACAATTTTGTTCTTTCTCCAAGATCCCAGTCCAAAATTTTCATACGGTCATGAATTTTTGTGGGGGCCCTGAGTGGAGGGGGGGGGGCAACACGAAATTTGTGGGGGGGGGCACGTGCCCCCCAGGGCGCTGTAGCTACGCCCAATGATGTTACTACTATTTCTTTTTTTTCTCTTCTTCTCTTCTTCTTCTTCTTCTTCTTCTTCTTTCTTCTTCTTCTTCTTCTGAACTATTACGTACTACTTTATTTACAGTACAAATACAGCTGCTGCTACTAAAATTAACATTTTTGTGCTAAACGGTATCGAGGCATAATTATCTTATTGTGCAATCTTCTCATTTAAATTTTGTGAACCGCAAAGTAATATGCGTGGTTAGTTTTCCTAACAGTGATACTTTTTGACGATGTGTTATTTTGAACGATTACGATTAGTATGATATTTTGTTTCTCTATATTTTAATTCCAGATAATTGTTAGCCTTTACTACCCAATCAAGACACACCTGGGAATTGTGAAGCGAATGATATCGATGACCACATAATACGGAATTAATTAGCCTATCGGCATATAAAACACTGCGGCTTCAGAGATGGGCAAATCGTAGCTTCATCGTGTCTATATTGTACGCGTTCATCCACTTCGTCTAGTGAGGCCCACGCCCAGCAGTCAGGGCAGCGATCCCCGCGGGGATGACCCCGGCCACAAGTACGCCCACAAGAGGCTGTTATCTATGGTGTGTCTGGTCGCTCCATCGCCGTTGCTGGCCGTCTTATGTGTCTTACCTGTGGTTTCTGGTGGGAACAGAACGAAAAGTCAGATCCGAGTTCTCGATCACATTCATCGCCGCAGATATGGGCGAGCGCTGCGTAACGAGTGCTTGGAAGGAGGCAATGGAGAAATTGTGTCCGGGCATCGGCTGACAGCGCTCGCACGAGTTCGATGGTCCGTGAGCGCTTTGTCCGATGACGTCCGTTTTGAACGTCATATCGACGACGCAATGAAGCCGGTACTTCACGACTTCGGATCCACTGCATCCCAAATCAAACAAAGCAGGTTTCGAGACGTGGACGCGAGATATGAATGGTTAACGCTGAAGTAGGTAAAAAGGGACTACAAGCGATATGTTCCGGAATCAAAGCGTCGGGATCGATTGGGCAGGCTTATCATACGAGCGAGTAATGAGAACGCGTGCGCGATCTCACGCACCGTACTTTCTACGACAATCACGCCGTCACGAATTGAGGAGACGAAACCAGTACCTAGGCGCAAGCGGCATAAAGCAACGCCGTGATATAAGCCGCGTGCTCACGGATCGCACGCCCCTTTCCGATGTCGTTCATCACAGCCACGCACATATGCTATCAGGAACTTTTTCTCGCAGATATATTCCATGGTGGAAACCAGGGCAAGCTGGCGACGGGCAGGATCGGACCACACGGTCGTAGAAATAGATCTCTCCTGTACGGAGAGTCACGTGTAACTGTATAGTTCGATCTAGTATTCCAAACGGCTCGTAAATCCCGAACATCTGTCCACCCGACGAAGGCTCGTTAATCCGAAAATGAAATAGGGTCCGTTAATCGATAATCGTACAAACGAACCTTAAGGAATAACGATAGTGTTACCAAATCAATGACTAACAACAGCGGCTAGGTTTGTTTTTGTTTTTGTTTGTTTTTTTCTAGATGACAAAGCAAGATATATCGGGAGCATGAAGATCTTGAAAATATCACATGTGAGGTCAAATCTGGACAAATTTACTGTCGAAGTTTAAAATATAGGTGTTCCCATTCACGGATACGTAGCCTTGGTGAATATCTTATGTCATTTAAATCTTAACTTCTGCAAATACATTATTTTCAATCATTTTGAGAAGTAGTAGTGTACTAACTCTACGTTTTTTGTGTAAGATACATAGTGATGTCAATACCAGCCATTACACGTGAATATGTCACGCGATCAACGCAATGTTTCATGTCACAACAGTAACAAACACAGGGTCATGGTATAGATCAAACTGGAGAAAATATTGAAATTCCTTTATCGATCTTGTGAACCAATCATCTATACGCCTGCTTGTGACTTGTAACACACAGCCATGCGTGACTCGCGTGACACAAATATGGAATTGCTGATACAGTATCAAGATAATCGTTGGTGCAGGCTGAAGCGTGCCGTCTATGCATGATGAAAATTATCTATATTCTAAAAAGCATTTACTTCTGTTTACCTAATAAGACTGGGGTATTTTTGGAGGCCTGAAAGACTCGGGGGGGGCCAAGGCCACCCTTCAGCTCTCGTGCCGTTGATCGGCGCGATCCGCGATGAAAGTGGACACACACGTCACCCATGACATAATCGTAGGCAGAATTGGTATATTTGATTGTTCGAGAAATTAGTCGAAGATTTATGTGTTTAATGTAATAATTATGCTAATTTATTGCATGCAATTTAGAATTTGGCCGCTGTAATCATTAAGTAAAGCCCTGTGAAGTGTCATTTTTGTTTTAAGAGACTCTTGGCGAGATTCTGATTGGGAGGCATACATTAAAAAAGAATCTCGGTCTCAAAGATGTTATTCTTATGTATTCTGTATTGTTTTTCGGAATTTCTTATGTATTTCTTTGTTTTTCGAATTTTGTATTTTATTGTTTTTTTCAAATGGAAATCGCTGTCGGGACATTATTAGTCGTCAGCAAACAGCATAAAATAATCAATTCAATGCAGTAAAAGTAAAATACACATACATTTATGAATTTGGGCTGAAAAACAAATTTGCATTGGAAATATACAACAATTTCATCGTTTGTTGAGCGATTTTGTGTGAGCATGACAAGTGAAAAGTTGCGTAATTTCGGAACCGGTGGGTCCGGGCGTCGGCAATTTGGGCTTAAAAGATCGCAAGAGCTTCAAAGAAAAAAGTCACTGAATATGCGCGGCCATTGCTTCTCGGCGTTAAAAATTTTATTGCAAAAAAAATGTTGTGAGGGGGGGCGCTTTGCGCCCCCCCGCAGTCTTTTTAGGTTTAAGTCTAACCTTATGAATGGAACTAGAACCCTTTTCAAAAACTTTTGCAAACTGTTTTGCTATTTGATCCGCCCTATCACAGAAACACACACACACATACACAACTCACTACTACAACACCGTACACACACAGCACATACATTACTCACACACACAACAAACACATATAGTATATCATATGTGCATTGTGCACATACATTCATTGTAGTAACAGAATGTAATTGAGATAGTTCTGACATTGTTGGAGATATACATGTAGACGCAGTAGAAATGCACTTTCTATGCATTGTAAAGCTACTTTTGGTTTAAATTGCAGTTTTTAGAAATTTGCATTTCAAACTATTTACATTATTTCTAAATTAATGTACATGCATACTTTTTTCCTTTTACAGGCCATCCCCTCAGCCCAAGTGTGGGAGTGAACCACAATTTTTTTCAGTTTAAGATTATCCCAAGTGAAGAATTTTCTGAGCCATTTGAAGGGGAAGAAATTTTTTTGAGAATTTGAGTCAATTAAAAAAACATCTTGCTTTGGTTACCGCTTACTTTGTCAGACAAAAATAAAAAACAATGGGAATATCATTTTTACTATGTTTTCAATGATATTCTATTTGTACAGACAATCTGTATTATAATTGTGCATAGGAATGCACTATACATGTACTGTAGCAATTTAATACATTACTGATACAGTACAAGCAACATGATTTCATTAAACGTATTTCGCCTTGTTCACATTTTTGTTCATTTTTTGGTGCTATGGATACTTTTCTTTCATTAACAATATGATTGAATAATTGTACATTACTGGTTCTGTTAATCACTGTACCCACACATTATCATGTTAAAATGAAGTTATCACAATCATAGTACATATATTATTTTTGTATCACAATAAAAACCCATTGATGAAAAAAGATACCAGAGGTTGTTTTGTAATTTATGAGTTAATAATTAACTATTGAACTTAAAGGCAGTGGATCTCATTTGCAACACTATTCCCGCAGACTGCAGGAAAAAGATAACCCATCGCCGCTCAAGCTGTTGATGAAGATAATGTCTCCTGAAATCTGGGGTAAGTGTTACCTAGATCGAAAAATGCGACAAGAAAAACAATTAGGCCATTAAGTTACGTTCTATGTAGGGAATATTTTTCTGCTCGCGGCGAGACGAAAAAAAATCAAATCAGAGTCCTAACGTCACCATAGATTCACTAAAACTGAGTTTCTAGCTCCTATAATTTGGCTAAAGGTTCAGATGGCATTTCTGTCAATGCATTTGGTATTTAACAATGTTCAATTTTTTAGGCATGCAAAGAGACCCTGCCTTTAAGACAAGATATCTCGAGGGCCAGGGTATTATATCGGAAATCAATTGTCTGCCAATGGGTGAAGGTGCGATAAAGTCTCGTCCACTTAATTAAGATCGACTTACTAGGTATAAATTTGAAGTATCTGTAAGCCAAACACATAAAGCAAGCGACAAAAACCAAAGAACATTAATAACAATATTACAAAGAATATTTTAGACAGTAAAAGTTAACCACCTGTCATCAAATGTCTTTGGCTGACATCTGTAAAAGTTTTTAACACAGTTGTATCTTTCATTATTTCCGAAAACAGCAGTTACTCTGGCCTAGAAAAAAATAATGGGCCGGGTTTTCAGGAAACGCTCCACGCAATATTCGAATGACTCTTTTTATGATAAAAGGAAAATACATGTACTGTTATATCCTGATCATATATAGGTGCCAGTATGCGATCGTGCCATGTAGCAAATATTATTTTTGTCTCAGAACATTTGCTTACTGGTTAAATATGTGGATTACAATGGGATTACTCTGTATCTGTCATTGTAACTAACACTCTCTTGCAAAAACTATCACTGTTTTCATGGCAAAAGATGTAAAAGTGTTAGCTGAAATCGTAAGATTTCAATATGGTTTAGTTCTTGACGGTCAAAACTTTTTGATACAGCACTAGTTTTAATATGTAGAATTTAGGATTATTAAATGCATTGGTAACAGATAGAAAATATATTTAATGACAAAACTATACTTAGAAATAATTGAATGTGGGAATGCAAATCAGGCCTCCAGAACACACATTTTAAACATCAACTTTGATCTAGCTTCTGATACTTTACTTGGACAGGCAGAATATACAATGGGAAGTTACGCAAACACAATGTAAATAAATACATTTATAACATAATTCAACATGCATCTACCCAGGAAAAAACAATTAAAAGAAATTTGTGATGACTCTTAAAACAGTAAAGAAGAAATTTAGCTTCAAGATTTAACGCTTTAAAGGTAATTGGCTAACTTTAGCCACAGTTAAAAAATCTGAGCGCACATGATTCCCCAATGCTACACAGTGTCTTTGATGAGGTCTAAAAATGAAGCCGCTGAAAAATTTTTTATTATAAATGATTATTTAGTGCTTTTAAAAAAGTGAAAATGTAATTGAGCGAGATCACTTGCGTATTTTCCTACCCATAGACTTACTGTGTGTACACCTAGGCTTACTTAAACCGTCCTCCCCAAGTTTTGTTTATTCATGAATAACTTGCCATTGGCAGTTGTAACTTTCCAATTCTTTGTATCTAGGGTGTTTTATTTGTCCATTTGAATACTACATGTATGTAGCTCAAATATCAAAGTTTGAGCAATTTTATTAAACCAACTGAAGCCTCCACAATGTTAAGCACTATCACTTTAACCCTGATGTATCTCGTGTTACTACTAGAAATGTCGCGCTCAGTGTGGCTTGAATCTTCAATGGCAAAACAAAACCCACACATGGCCATTACTTGTAACTCTGTAAGGGTTGGCCAACATAAATCCAACATATTAGATCTACAATAGATACATGTAACTAGAGCAGCATTTCAAACCTGCGCGCAGTCGTGGGTTGCCTCCGCAGTCATACTCCCATCCATTGAATTTGTAAATTAGAAAAAGCTTCAAGTTACCATGGTAGCAAGACCATGAATCAATAAGCCCAAGTGACCGTTTGACCAAGTTAGCAGTAAAATCTAATGAGAGTTCCTAAACAAACTATTTGTAACAATGAGCTCAATTCGGATCATTAGGCCCGGTGACCCTTTGACCTTTGAGTCCAACTCCAAAAATCTGGTCAGTTCAGTTGGTGCTCATAATAATCTTCACATCCAAGTTAAATGGAAAATCTGACTGTGGCCGTTCTTAAGTTCATGCGTTAAGAGAACCAGAACGGACAGGACAGACCGAAAACATGATGCCTCATGCCGTCCTGCAAACTGGTCATTATGCGGAGAGCATCAAAAAAGCAAACGCCTACTGTGTAGTGCTAAACACTATTAGTTTAATTCCATAATCTCTTATAAGTCAACGCAAAGAGATATAGAAACTGATATTAAGGCAAATATTATAAATTATACCGTGTGGTGAGGTATGCGGACAATCTATCAACTATTCGAGGCAATCTGGATGTAGCTATCTTATGGGCAAAGCGAAGCTTTAGAGGAGAAAAGATAGACGTATACATTCACAGGATCGCGAACGGAAGTGACTGAGAATCGTACTCTGTCGGCCTGAAACCCAAAAGAGGTGATTATATTTGTCTTTACTATTTCCACATAGCAGAAGAGCCATTTACTAAAGAGAACAACAAATATATTTCTTCTCTGAAAATCATTATTTGGGCCGCCAATGAATATGGATAACGCGCCCGACAACTGATCCAGCGTGCCACGCCCCAGGGACGTTTCGATGCCGGGGGTGCGCCGCGTTAGCGTACGTTTGCATGTTGCGTATTGCGGCTCACGAAATTACCGCCCACGGCGATGGTGTTAGTACTTTTTGTTGTTTTCGCCTGATCTCTTACAGTCCAACATCAGTCCTAATAGCGTCAATTACAATATTTGAGTACGTGGTCACGCGATAATAAAAGGCGTTACACTCGGACTAGTCATCTTACCATCTATCAAGTCTAACAAACTTTTCTTCTCGAGTGATCTGATGGGGAAACTAACACACTTAGCACGTGATCAACTCTTGGCCAATCCCTACATATATATAGTGTGTGGAATATTAAGTGAATAACGAGCAATAATCATTTTATTTTCATCGTGGTTCATTTGTTACTTCATGACCCGTCACAGATATTATTGCAGGAACTAATTTTCTTAAAACATCAAAATTATTTGGTCCTAACTGTGACGAAAATAATCAGTTGTACTGCTTGCAAAATATTATAGCCCAGCTGTTGCTGGCTACCATAGACTGCACTTGGTAGATAAATTTGTCTTTAATTTTGTATCTTACAAACTGTGGCAGTTAAAAAAAGATACTGTTAGAGGCAAATGGAGGAAATGTCTCTCCTTTTGTAATACTAAATTTGTTAGTGAGGGTGTCAATAATTGACTTCTCTTTGATATCATATATGATCTACTATAGAAACTTTGACGAGTTTGAGTTTGAAATAAAAGATCTAACTACAATAATACAGAAAATGATCATCTAACAGCTGCTATTAATCTCTGATTAACTTTTAAGTAATGTAGTTGGGCTCCACGCGGGGTAACTATATTTGCAGGCAAATCAAAAGTTATTAAATATAACAGTTTGCATGCTACTTTATTCAAAATTCTGGGTTATACCCGCTTGCTGATTGGTCAAATATCTGCGAATCTAGTCTCTTTCATTGACTTTCTCTGAGTCTAATACTTACTAGTGAGAAGTTGAGTATGAACTAGCATGGTATAATGTATACCATAATGAAATCAGTCCAAACCCTACACGTAATGAGACTTTTGTTGACGTTCTGATCAGAATGATGTACTTCTAGTCCTGAAACTCTTGCTATACGAGGAATGCGGTGGAATGTTACAG
>JZLH01S0269289.1:29991-51434 GCA_001188425.1 Eucidaris tribuloides
CACACACACACACACACACACACACACACACACACACACACACACACACACACACACACACACACACACACACACACACACACACACACACACACACACACACACACACACACACACACACACACAGTGAAGTAACAAATGTAATTGAGATAGTTCCGACATTTTGGAGATATAGAAATGCATTTTATGGCATTGTAAAGCTACTTTTTTTAATTGCAGTTTTTAAGAATTTGCATTCTCAAAACTATTTTAATTATTTCTAAATTACATGTACATGCATTATTTTTTCCTTTTTACAGGCCATCCCCTCACACCAAAGTGTGGGAGTGGACCCAATTTTTCAGTTTAACATTATCCGAAGTGAAGAATTTTCTGAGAATTTGAGTGAAGAATTTTTTGAGAATTTGAGTCAATTAAAAAAACACTTGTTACCTTACTTTGTCGGGACAAAAATAAAAAAAACAATGGAAATAACATGTACCATTTTACTATGTTTATGATATTTATTTTGCACAACATAATTTCTTTGTATTATAATCTGTGCATAGGAAATGCACTATATACTTTACACTATTATACATTTGCTAGATACAGGTACAAGCACATGATTTTCATTAAACTGATTTCCCTTGTTCACATTTTTGTTCATTTTTTGGTGCTATGATACTTTTCTTTCATCTGAAATATGATTGAATAATTGTACATTACTGCTAGTTATATCACCTGTACCCACACTTATGAAGTCTATCACAATCATGTACATGTATTATTTTTGTTATCACAATAAAAACTCCATTGATGAAAAAAGGTACCAGAGGTTTGTTTTGTAATTTATAAAGTTACTAAATAACTTACTGGAGACTAAGAACAAGATATCTCTGGCCGGGGTATTATATTGAAATCAAATCGTCTCCAATGGGTGAAGGTGCGAATAAAGTCTCTCCACTTATACTGAACATTACTAAGGTATAAATTGAAGTTTTTAAAGCCGAACACATAAAGCAAGCACAAAACAAAGAACATTAATAAACAATATTACAAAGAATATTTTTAGGCAGTAAAAGTTAACCACCTGGTCATCAAATCTTTGGCTGACATCTGTAAAAGTTTTAACACAGTTGTATCATTTCAGTTATTTCCAAAACCAGTTACTCTGGAAAGAAAAAAAATAATGGGCGGGTTTCAGGAAACCTTCACACAATATTTGAATGCACTCTTTTTATGACAAATACATGTACTGTTATTTCCTGACATTATAGTGCCAGTATGCTGATGTTCATTACAAAATATTATCTTTGTCTCAGAACATTTGCTTACTGGTCAAATATGTGGATTATAATGGGATTACTTATACTCTGTCATTGTAACCACATCTCTTTGCAAAAACTATCATGTTTCCACGGCAAAAGGATGTAATATTGTTAGCTGAAATTTTCAATATGGTTTTAGTTCTTGACGGTCCAAAAACCTTTTTTTTGATACAGCACTAGTTTTAATATGTAGAATTTAGGATCATTAAAATGCATTGGACAGATAGAAAATATAAATTTAATACAAAACTATACTTATAAATAATTGAATGTGGGAAATGCAAATCAGCCTCTAGAACACACATTTAAACATTCAAACTTTGATCTAGCTTCTGATACTTTACTTGGACAGCAGCAAATATACAATGGGAACTTGGGAAGTTACTGCAAAACACAATGTAAATATAAATACATGTATAACATAATTCAAATGTACATTACCAGGAAAAACAGGTATCTAAAACAATTAAAGACAGAGAAAGGGATTTGCACGTCAGAAAACAGTACAATGAATGAAATCAGCTCAAATCGTTCACAATGTGAAGATTAGTATAAATAAACACCTGTCCTAGAACCTTTGGGTAGAATACGTAGTTTTGGTGAAAATCTGGACAATTAAACTTCAAAATTTACAGTGACGTCGACGTGCACGGGCCGTTCCAAAATTGTCCGATCAGCCGTTAGCCGAAGGTCGCGCGGAGTTTAGCCGTTTAACCAATCAGTGTGCTCCACTGGTCTTGCGACAGTACACACCACCGTGATTCGCAATCTGAGCAAAATTTAAACTAACGGAAAGAGCAACATTCTGGTAACATGTCCTTATTAGTTTTTCTCATAAAACAACAAATTCATGACGTATGGATCTCAAACTTTCAACACACCATTTTTAAGTCCTAAACTACCGTTTGGTATTGATAATGAAGGGAAGTAATGGACTTGCAAATCCCTGACACAATCTTTAAAGAAATCTGTGGATGACTCTTAAAACATAGTAAAGAAGAAAGTTTAGCTTCAAGATTTAGCTTTAACCCGATGTACCATCATACTACTGAAATGTCGCCCTCTTGTGGCTTGAATCTTCAGATGCAAAACAAAACCACATATGGCCATTACTTGGAACTTGTAAGGGTTAGCCAACATATCCAACATATAGTTCTTACAATAGATAACTAGAGCAGTTCAAATGCGCACAGTTGATGGGTATGCCTCCACAGTCCACATTCCCATCTAATTGATGTAATTTGAAAAGCTTCATGTTACCATGGTAACAAGACCAATGAGATCAATAAGCCCAAGTGAACTTTGACCAAGTTACAGTAAAATCTAATGAGCTGTTCTAAAACTGTGACAATGAGCTCAATTCAGACATGAGGCCCAATGACCTTTGACCTTTGAGCTCCAAAAATCTGATCAGTTCATTGGTGCCTCATAATATATACTACACCCAAGTTAAATGAAAATCTGACTGGCCGTTCTTAAGTTATCGCGGTAACGAGAACCGATAACGGACGGACGACCCGAAAACATGATGCCTCCGGCAACTTCGTTGCGGAGGCATAAAAAAGCACACTGTGTAGTGAAACTTTAGTTTAATTCTATATCTCCTATAATCAAACAAAGATATGAGAAAACTGATATCATGGAATAACAGCATAATCATTTCATTTTCATGTGGTTCATTTGTTATTCATACCCGGTCACAGGTAATTGCTCAGCAAATAATTTTTTTAAAACATCAAAATTATTTTGGTCCGTAACTGTGAAAAAAATAATCAGTGTACTGCTTGTAAATATTATAGCCCATGTGCTGGCGACCATAGACTGCACTTGGTAGATTAAATTGTCTATAATTTTGTGTCTCACACTGTGGCAGTTAAAAAAAGATACTGTGAGAGGCAAATGGGAGGAATGTCCCTCCTTTTGTAATACCAAATTTGTTAGTGAGGGGTCTCAAAATTGACTTCTCTTTGATATCATTATTCTGCTATGTGACGAACTTTGACAGTTTGAGGTTTGAAATAACAAGTCTACAATAAATAGAAAATGTTATACAGCTGCTATTAATTCTAATTAACTTTAAGTAGATGTAGTTGGGGCTCCACAGTGGGGTAATATATTGCAGCAATATCACAAAGTTATCACAATATATCAGTTTTCATGCTACTTTAAAAATTCTGGTTATACCCCATTGCTGATTGGTACAAAATATCTGGAATCTATGTCTCTTGACTTTCTCTTAGTCTATTACTATGAGAAGTTGAGTAGAACTAGCATGGTATATGTATACCGTAACTGAAATACAGTCCAAACCTACACGTAATGAGAACTTGACTTCTGAATCAGAATGATGTGCTTCTATCCTGAACCTTGCTATACTGAGGAATGCAGTGGAGATGTAGCGGTCATGTTCTCTGTTGTCCAGTGTGTGCCTCACAGCTGTGTGGCTATGAGTTGTGGTCATTCATATCCCGCTAACCGCTGCAAACAACAGAAAGACATCAAGAAACATTGAAAGTCATGTGTAAGTAGCAATGAGGACAAAGAGTCATGAGTCACAACTGCCAAAAATATCTTTCACTATCATAGTAACAACTGATATTGGTTGCCTTATTACTAGTATTTAATAGAATTTTCAATATCATGATAATACAGTGTATCCCAATAAAAATGCCCCTCTCATTGTACTGTACTACAGAATAGTTACCCAAATCGAGTACTATTTCATATGTTGACTCCATAATATTGAAGGTTTTTTTTAACTATGTAGGTTCTGTCATAATTTCATCAGTCTTGCTTCAGTGGTTTTGATAACACACCATATTCTGTATGTAACCTTAGTGCTTTTTTCAGACCATTCCAAGTTTAAAGGCAAGGAATCTCATTTGCATCCCTACCACAGCACAGGAAAAGAACACCCATGCCCACAGGTC
Source organism: Eucidaris tribuloides (assembly GCA_001188425.1). Classification (NCBI taxonomy): domain Eukaryota; kingdom Metazoa; phylum Echinodermata; class Echinoidea; order Cidaroida; family Cidaridae; genus Eucidaris; species Eucidaris tribuloides. Next base: position 34,232 of record JZLH01S0269289.1, read on the forward strand.
ATTTATGACGGACATGTCTGTGAAATCTGAAGATCAGTAATTACCTAAATGCTCCCCAATCCAACTGTCAGCTTAGTGTATGTTTTACGCTGGGAATTTTTGTCTCTAGAACAAAAATTCAAATGAAAGTCTAACGGTCACAATAATACTACTAAAACTGCGTTTCTAGCTCCTATATTTTGCTCAAGGTTCTTGGATGGTATTTTCTTTTCCAGTGTATTGGTACAATGTCGATTTTTAGGCATGCAAATGAGATGCCCTGCCTTTAATAGCAAAGAATACAGTCTGAACATGGGTAGATTTCAAGATGAAGAAACTGTTTCTTCAGAGAAATTAACGATTAACGTGTACAAAACAAACATACAAATGCCTGTATAGAATACAATGTTGCTTCTTGTAATAACTGAATTAAAAAAAATAACAAAAAACAACAACAGCAACAACAACAAATATTTGTCCGATTATTCTCAAACTATCATTGATGTGTTTCCAGGATTTTTCTGTTTCTCTTTGAAGAAATTTGCTACCGGCCTAGGATTCTCCTTTACAGTGAAATATGCCAGAGTGCAGTGAATTAAGATAAGAATTAATTTATGAATAAAACAAAGTATGGCAAAAGTGATGAAATGAGATGAATAATAAGCATGTACATGATTGATATACAAAATATTCATAAGATAACAGGGAGGGGCATAGATATGGGGGCAAAGACACCAAGGTATTTGTATATCTCTAAAGCAAAGTTAACATTCAAATTCAACAAATGAAAAATATGAGTTATTGTTAATAAAAAAAAAAAAAGAGACACAAGAAACAATAACATATGATTTGGGTTGGCAACCTTAAACTAGATACAGTCTTATCTTTACACTCTCTCCTCTCACAAACACACACAAACAGACACACACACATACAAGCACACATACAAGGTTAAACAGCAAGTTTAAACATGAAGAAAATGATTACACTACGACTGCCTGAAACCAAGAAAAGAATGGATAGAAATTCAATGTTAACAACACTTACATATGTTAACATGTGACTAGTATTCATGCAAGGAAGATATATATGATAACATACAAAGAACATACACCTGAGGCTTAGATATACAAAGTACAAATGTACGAACATGCAAACTCACAAAGAAAGATAAAACAGAACTGGTATTTGTGTTGAACTCTATGGCAATTTATGGGAGCCAAAATTGACTGGAGCCCATGCATTTTTTCACTGCTGGCAGCCCCTTCTTTTACAATATTCTTTATCTGTGGTCAGAGGTTGAACCTCTGGAACCCAGGATTCCTACACAACATAATGCAACCACAATTTGCCAACAGGACTGAGGAGGTAAATTAGGTAAATGGGGATCCTTTGTCATGGTGTCAATGTGAGTTAGAGATGGATGTCCAGATAGTAACAACATGCAATACCAGTGTTAGAATCATGCATGTAGATTTGTGTGCATACCAAAAATAGCAAAAAGGGAAATCCCCCTTTCCCCACTGACATGCAATAGAACATATCATGAATTTGTGTATTGAGGTTGAGGAAGATGAGGTTGACAGGACAATTTAATGAACACCTGTGACCTACTGGAAAATATAAAAGTAATAAAAATATTGATTGATGGGTGTATGACATTGGTCAACAATATTTTGTTACCTTTTACTTTCTTTTGGCAAATATTACTGTAATTGCAAAATTGTTAATTGCACAGATCATCTTCTATAAGTGGCAAGACATGAGCACTACACTGCAATGTGGCATGTACATTACTACATGTAGAATGGTATGCAAACTAGCAACATTAAGCTATTTCGACAGAAAATGATGTAGCCATGAGTTTTGGTCATGGGGTAGTATGGGGTCAAAGCTCAAAGATCAAATAAAAGAGATTTAAGACATACGCATTGTTTTCGTCCATGGCATTCCCAACCGCTGATTCTACTGCAGCGGGTTGGTTAGGGTCATCGCCAAGGTTACCATTCTCCATGACAACCTGTTTTACGGCATCATGCTCGAGTATACCAGAAAAGTCTACAATAACAATGACAACAGCATCAACAACAATTGACAACATCAACAACATTACTGACACTCACAGACAAAATTTCATATTTTACAAAATTGGGCACTTAGTAGGACCTTTGGAAGTTAATGAATGTTAAAAGAAAACCGATTCTCAAGTTTACTTGTTCATTCACCATCAATAAGGATTATTTTATGGTTCATGCTTCTTTTCTCTGAAACAAACTCTTTGCATTATATTAAAGCCCCAAAATTTGCCGTCTGTTACAAATGTCAAATTCCGTTTTTCTCTCACTATTGTTAATTTCAATCTTTCCGACTTAAATTTTTCTTTACAAAAATCACCGAATATTATCATTTGAAGCTCACTAGGCCCATGAGGGTTTTGATTTGGGTTTGGGGACATATTTACAGATAAAGCATGATTTCTTTGGCTTTATTAGGCATCTCTTCGATAAATTAGTTTAGTTTTATGCAATAAATATTTATGCATTTTTTTTTGGGGGGGGTGGGGGGAATTTTTAGGTATGATTTTTATTTTGTTCAAAATGCTGTTTTCCGCATTATACCTCAAATTCATGATTTCTGCAGAAAATTCACAATGCGAAAAATTTGGGGCTTTAGCTTATATTTAGTCAATACCTGGTAATATTGTTAGTATTGTGAGAGTAACTGTGTTTAACCCATTGAAGACGGTTTGATTTGCATTAACGTACATTTCCCATAAGCCTTGAGACGAAATATCTTGTGTCTAGTCTTTAACGGGTTAATGTACATTTACTACACAGTCATTTGATATTGTGAAGATGAAATTTAATTGTAAGGGTAAATCTGAATTGCAAATGTGATTGATTGCAGGAAATGCTAGATAGGCTGTTCTTCTACTTGCATCATTATAACTACCTGGATGATAACCTAAACTATCAGAATGCTACAATGTTATTAGTGGAGTGTTAGGAAAAAGGGGCATATGTATCATCAGTCTGTGCATGGACGTGAGATGTCATTTTGTTACATGGTAAACTTACAAAAGGAAGCATACCCAATCAAATGACCAACTTTGAGTCAACAACTAAGTCACCACTTGTAAACAGGGCTGTGTGAAAACTTAAATGCTCAGTCCCACATATAGAATTTACTGATGTGAAATTGGTGTTAGTACAGTGTAAATATGTATAATATCTCTGCTACAACACATACCTGACATTTTCAAACACCCCACGTACATGTACCATCATCAGTCTGAATATTCAAAGAAATGTATTCAGGTTGCACAATCAAATTATGTGGGGGAAATACTTTGTTTCAAATCTGAATTATGAGAAATATATAAAAATACATTTCTTTCAGGTAGCTTGAACTCTATTTCAGCCATCTTTTCAAACAAAATAATTCTGGTAAAATTCAAGATTCTAATTCAATCACAATCTTTGCAAATAGACACACTTCTTTCATGTGTAGAGGTAGTGAATGACTTGATAGACCTGCAAGAACGGTATTGTTAAAGCCTCCATTCCTTTGCGACACAGTAAACGGAAAAAATCATGGAAAATGGAAATGGGAAGTTTAACGTGAAAAATGGGATATCACATAATGCTGAAGTAAGAACCTTAAACTTGGTAGTACATGTAAATTACAAAATAAACAAATACCGGTATTAAAATTTCTAAAATCATTCTTTAACTAAATAATACCATTACCAAGCATGAGAGTAACTTTAATCACCCTAGCTAACCCCTCTCCGGACCCCTCTGCTGGCCGTCTTTCTGACTACCATGACTACATCTGCTCCAATTTACTGATGCTGAGTTGTAATCATGCAAGTATTAGGTAATATGTTGTTTATATACATGATTTTGAGTAACACGAAAATAGAAATTTTGAAAAATAGAATTTGATTTGGTAAAATGGAGAAATGGAGGCTTTAGGTATTGTACTGAGTAAGAGGATCTGGGGTAGAAGTAAATCTCTACTCATTGTTTTGATTGCATTTTATAATCTACACAAATTGGCAAACTTGACAAGGATTAAATAACAAAAATTTTACATTGAATATTATATCTTACACAAGCTTTCAGTAAAAAAAAAATCATTTTGTTTACTTTTTTTAAATTTATAATACCTAATTTTAGTACTTACAACCTACAATGATTACATTATCACCTATGCAAACGAAACCTATCTAATAAAAAATATATATTATGCTTTGATATAATTGAATGTTAAAACAATTAAAACAGCTGTAGCAGCAGAAGTATTTATTTTCACAATTAATTAGTTAACGAACTATGAAGACAAGAAAAACTTGCAACAAGTAGCTAGATAATGTAAACTGCACATCTCTGTAGCCTTCGGCTCAGGTGAGCTAAAAATCCAAAAATGAAAGTTTGACCAATCCTGCTCAAGTATCTGATGTCACATTAGATCAGCTCTCCCCTTACTTTGAACATACATTTTCAGAAAATTTTATTTCAGGGGCTAGCAAAATCAACTGATGTAGCACCTTGGAAAATGCATGATTATTCATCTTAGCCTTCAAACACAGAGAGTAAACTGTAATTTTTCATGAAAACTAAAACTTTCAGAAAATTCATGTGCAAAGTCAAAGGTGACATCACATACTTAAATAGAAATGCCATCTACTGAGTGTGACATACATATTCATTCACTTTATTTGAAAAATCATCTCTTCAGTGGCTCAATCAAATTTGCTTGAATTTTCACTAGTGGATTTCTGAAAATTTTATGAATTTTATTAAATACATATTATCTATGCGGAAAATTTGACTTTAAGAAAAAATATATTGTTTAACAGATATCTGTGCCATGCTGTTAGTTGGTTATACAGTATGTGGCATCCACACAACGATAAATCAATATACAACCGAAATATCAAGCAGCATATCAGACATGCCATTAATGTTACATCACATAAAAACATGCAGCTATTACCTTGCTTGACTGAAATAAAATGGTATCCACACAGTCTAAATGTTTTCTTTTAACACTGGCAATACAACTCTTCATAAAAGAAGAATTCTAATTTCATGAAATGAGCAGTCATCAGGTATTCTTTGGTTCAGTAGATATCTAGAAAAAATTGAACCAATATTGACTGGATTCAAAACCATAAGATAATTTACCATTCTCGTCCTTTCTCACTTACCTTCAACAATCTTATGATATGAGAAATGCAGGTAGAGAAGGAACAAGAGGTGAATACCAGCCACTACTCCAGCAATAACAAGCTTTTGAGATTTAGCTGATGTCCTAGAGACATACACCATTACCTGTCATTGAAAAGATATCAGAAGAATGAAAAAGAGAATTGACAAAACAAGTTTCAAAAAGAAGAGAGAGAGAGGGTGTTTGTGTGTGTGTGTGTGTGTGTGTGTGTGTGTGTGTGTGTGTGTGTGTGTGTGTGTGTGTTTGTAATCGCCTCCAACCGTGGACGTTTTGGATTAATTTTACTGTACAACCGTGGACGTACCTTCCAGGGGGGACGGTCTACGTTTTTAGATCTTGTTGTAATTGAGGTGCTTATGCGGCATTACAACCAGTAAGCAAGGTCTGGGGATATAGAGAACGTCCGCATTTGGAGGTTGTGTACTGTAATGTATACATCCGCAGTTGTCAAAAGTTTCCTCCTCATTAAATAGGTAAAAATTGCAGTGTATGTCCTCGGTATTGCCGTGTGTGTCCTCGGTATTACCGTTACAAACACATACTCACATACTCACACACAGATACGCTCACATTAAAAATTGTACGTCCTCGGTCGAAGGCGATTACACATATGTGTGTGCATTTGTAGATGCTGCCAAATGGGGATGTATGTGACCTGTCACCACATTTCGATCAATAAGTCGCAATGGGCGTTTTTGCGTAAATCGGTAAATTAGTTGATTTGGGTCGGAGGGGTCGATTTTGGGATTTTGGGATTTTCTGAAAGTACATACATTAATCTATCATCTGTCCAAATTTGAGGGTCATAGGTGATTCCAAAGTCTGTTTTTTCTTGAAATAAACGAGACCATGTTTTTGCGGGCAGGTGGAAAAATCACCGATTTCAATCTTCGCATCGCGAGAATCGCCCCGGGAATCGCCGCAAAATTGACCGAATATAATTGCTTGTTATGCAAAATCTACAAGTTACCCCGCAGTAATATTGGTATCATCACAAAGCTACGTTGATGAACTATTTAATGGCAGTGACTGAATCAGCCTAAAACAATTGTCCAATCCTTTTTTTTCAAGTGATGTATTGATGCTTTTGGTATGGACGAGCAGTGTGTGTACATGTTGAATGACAGAGAAAGTGGGCAAAATCAAACACAACCATTTAAACATGAAATCTATTTACTGCTCAAGATATTGGTGAAATCAGTAGATTATATTCAAGCATAATTAGCAAATAAAGCAATGATGAACCTGGAAAGAAAAAAAAAGATGACAAGTTAAAAGGCGAGTAAATTAAAATAGTGGAGAAAACTGTAACAAGTAATACCCCCAAGGAATGGGCCTCATCTAACAGACACACCCTAAAAGATAATTGATTGTAACTTAAAATGTATAAAACTGCAGACAATGAAACTTGGCTGAATAGAAGGATTAAGTGTGTGGATTAATTGTGCAAAATTTGAACCTAATCCAATAACACCTTCATGTCGGTTGCTATGGAGTTTTAATTCCACCTTTTATGCCCCACACAGCTAGCGCTCTTTGCCAGCGTGCATGAATGAGCGTGATCTTTGATGCCGTTTTTCTCCCCTTTCCTGATAATGGCTTATGTGAAGGTCCAATCTTTTGAGCAGTGTTTTAACTGGGTTAGCCTTGTCCAATTTAAACAAATTTTATACCATTCTAAAGCTTACGATCTCTTCTTTCAGACCATATAAAAAACTCAATATCCAATTTTTCCAACTTATTGTGCGTTTTGTGGTGACAGGTCACGTATATAGATGACACTCCACATTCAGATCGAGAACCATCCCGAAAATGGGGACGGTCTGCGTTTCTAGACCTAGTGCAAACGACTGTAAATTTGAAAAGCAATCGTATGAGGGCATCGTCATTTTTTTTTTACTGTGCATAAAAATCGTCCCCGATTGCATGTTAAAAATCACATATGAGCATCCCCCTTTGGAATGAAGTGCATCCGCAACTGGCAGTCGAATATCACACACACACATCCTCATTTGCATGTCTGTAATCAACTAAAAATTAGGTCCCTGATTGACGCCAAAAATACGCATGTGTTTGCGTGTCTGTTGAGCTAAGGATAGGGTGGAAAACGTGTTCCCAGTCTTGTTGGGGTGAGGTTAAAAAAAGAAGATTGCACATATCAAATGAATGCTACATCTATTTTTTAACACAATCTTTGAAAAAATTTGTGACATTGGACTACTACAACTTTGTAATATTCACGAAAACATTAAAATATATTCCTGAAACATTCACTATTTTTATAATGAATATCTCCATAGAAAATTTTATTTCACTTTTTGAAGACATTTTTTATCACAGGATATTCCACGGAAAAAGGGAAATCTTGATGTTACGAAAATTATTTTTATGTGGATGGGCAATTCCTTAACCCTATTTAACTGGGCTATTTCAGACCAGGTTTTTACTGGGGGGGGGGTCAATTTGACCCCCCTTTCAGATCTCGGCCGCCGATCGCGCGATCGCCGCGAAAATTTGCGTGCTCATAGAGCCGGATGTAAACTACACGACTGTATAGTAAAATTTTCAAAAAATTAATTTTTTCTATTTTTTAAGTAATTAATTATGCAAATAAGTGCATGAAATTATTATGTTTTCGCCTATAACTCATGTACAATAGCTAGTAGAATACTAATTTTTGGTGAAAATATTCATTCTGACATTTCTCACAATTATCTACAAAAAAATTTGCCAAATTGGAATTAATTTCTTATGTATTTTATTGTTTTGTGAATTTCTTATGTATTTCTTTGTTTTTTCGACCTTTTGTTTTCTATTGTTTTTTGATGAAATTTGTTGAGGACACTTTTGCAATCATAAACAGCGTAGAATTAATTCATTTCAACCAGTAAAAGCAAAAATAATCATACATTTATGATTTTTGGCTGAAAACACAATTTCCATTGATTTTGTACACGAAATCACGATTTTGAGCGATTTTTGGGTTGACATGCATATATAAAAAGTTGCGCAGCGTCGTAACGGTACGTCCGATTTTCGCGAAAACGGTCTCAAAAGATGCGCAAGACTTGAAAGTAAAAAGTCAGGGAGCGACACGATCAAAAAATTTTGCGCGGCGACATGGTCGCGAAATTTGTCGAGGGGGAGTCAAATTGACCCCCCCCCCAGTTAATATAGGGTTAAAGATTGTGTCAGGAATGTGCACGTCCATTACTTCCCTTCATTATCAATACCAAACGGTAATTTAGTACTTACAAATGGTGTGTTGAAAGTTTGAGATCCATACGTCACGAATTTGTTGTTTTATGAGAAAAACTAATAACGACATGTTACCAGAATGTTGTTCTTTCCGTGAGTTTCAATTTTGCTCAAACTGCGAATTGTGGTTATGTGTATTGTCGCAAGACCAGCGGAGCGCACTGATTGGTTAAACGGCTAACCTCCGCACGATCTTTGGCTAACGGCTGATCGGACAATTTTGGAACGGCACATGCACGTTTGACGTCACAGATTTTTTGAAATTGCTTCTGAGTAATTTGAAAAAGGATGAAGTTTAACCGTCCAGAATTTCACCAAAACTCAATATTTTACTCCAAGTCTCTATGAGAGGTGTTTATTTATATTAATCTTCACATTGGATATGATTTCAGCTGATTTCATTCATTTAGGTGTTTTTTTATGTGCAAATGAATGACACAATCTTTAAATCTTGTTAATTTTTACAAATTAATATAACTGAGCAAAATCAAGATCATTTGTGGACCCATGACTTAAAAGTTATTTTTCATATCTGACCCATTTTGAGCTATATAAGTTTATCTGTTTATTATGTAGATAAATGATGATATTCTTACCATTTTAGCTGCCGATAAACCACCCAGTACTCCCCACATGATGTAGAAGAATGAATGTGAATGAACGCTGTGAAGTGCAGTGCCTAGGAATAAGACCACACAGTAGGAAAACATGGCATAACCCTGTGGAAGAAAGAAAAATATTTGATAGCCAGTTTTTCTTCAGATCAATATTTTGTAGAGTAACTCATTAAACACGAATTGCATGTATAATACAATTCATATGACAAGGTTCAAGATGTGACCACCATTTCACTGACAAAAGTGTGTAAAAAATATCAAGGGGTGAAAATTACCTTTTCAACAATGAATTCAGGTCTTTTCTAGGGTAAAAGTAAATGTATTTTCAGTTTTTGCAACCTAGAACCCTGTACCTTTCATCGTTTTTGAGAAGAAGTCAGAGCTGTTTTGGGGTGACAAAAATTTTCACCACCAACTTTGAAATGGTTGTAGTATCCACAAAATTAGAATATATTCCTTGTTTTTGTTTAAATTCAATATTTCATAGTAAAGTCTTTCTAGTGAAACTGTATTTGCTTCAGGTTATGGCATACTTTACATGTGGTAGCCCGTAGAAATTGCTCTTGGCCGTGACAAACGATACCCCCCAAAAATACCCTTTTCAGAGGGATGCATATTTTGAACCACCATAACATCAGATAGGAAGGGGCTACAGAACTGAATTTCCCCTCATTTTATGCAGAATTTAATCAGCTATAAGCTCATTATAACTGTATTTCCTTATAATTAAATCAACAGGAGAAAAATGCAAAAACAACATCCCTAACCCTTAATTCTGAAAACCAATCAAGCTACAGGCCTAAAAATCTAATCACTTATGCCTCATACATTTCCCCATAAGTGATTAGATTTCTGATATGTTAGCCTACATAGTTTTTTCAACAAAAAAAATTTGAGAATGGATTTTATCAATTTTCAACCAAAAAATGACTATGCAATAGACCATTTGCATAATATATTCAAATTCAAATGGATATTTTCTCTGCTGAACTCCAGTGAAGAGATATTTTTCTCACCTGTTCTTGAGAATACATTTTCAATACCAAAAATGCAAATTCCGCATACATTAGTTGTTGCTATGTCTGGCAAGCCTCCAGCAAGCTCACAGGGCTCACATGTCCACGGGCAATAGTAATGAACTTTACTTTTGTGAGCCCTGGGCCCACTGGTAACATTGCTGTTCTTCTTATCGTATCTATCTATCTATGTTTTGTGTTACTTATTTTCTCACTTTGTATTTTGCTATGATGAATCTATTATGTGTTGTACTATATGTTTTTATGATTGGCCGAATAAATAATAATAAAAATAATAATAATAGCTGTCAGGTTGTTACGAGCAACCTTTGTCAAATAGTATGCATCAAATTTGCATTGATATGAAACTGGACTAAAGGCAAAGCTACATATACATTTAGATTAATCTGTCTTTATATATTGATAAGAAAACTATTAACTTCAGTAAACTACTTTGACTAAGATTAGAGTTTTGATTTTTAAAGACAAAATGAATGTCTCTGGAGGAAAAAGAGTCAGAAAGTGAGTATACTCTGGAGCGCTAAAAAAAAGTTGCATGATCTGGAACCGAGACTACATATGCCCAGAAGCTACATTGCAACATACTCACACTAAAAAATCTGAGATATCTAAAAAAACGAAAGCATATTTTGCATTTCTGACTTCAGAAATGATTTCAGTGGAAAAATTTTAGTCTAGAAAACATATGTTTAGTATGAAAACATAAAGTTCATATTTTTGGCATTTTGGCAGTCAAATGGTGGCAGAACCTCGAACCTTGTCATATACTGTATTCGTACATGTATATGTGTATACCATAATATGAGAGAAGGCAATAGAGACATTTAGTACATGATCCGTTTTAGGTATTCATAGTCCTTTTAATCTTTCAAAAGTAAAGAAAGAAAGAGAAAATCCAGCACTATTATCACTGGCACAACCACCATAACCTCTGCGCAACTCCATTACCACAACACAACCATCAACTGATAGGATGTATCCTTAGACATGATGGAGTACTGCAAGATGCCACTGAAGAAAAGGAATGAAAACAACCCAGAGGGAGGAAAGAATAAGGAAGCTAGAAAGTATCAAAGAAAGAGAAGTAATACCATAGGCTGAAGGGCCAAACACAAACAAGGATGGAGTGATTATCAGATATGATACATGCTGTCAAACAGCATAACAGCGTACCGGTAAATAGATAAATAGACAGCTGGATAGATAGATCAATAGATCAATAGATCAATAGACAGATGGATAGGTGATAGATAGATAGATCAATAGATAGATCAATAGATAGATAGTTAAATAGATAGATAGATACATAGATGGAAAGATAGATCAATAGATATATGGATAGGTGATAGATGGATAAGACAGATAGACACATTCATACATACATACATACATACATACATACATACATACATACATACATACATACATACATACATACATACATACATATATACATACATACATACATACATACATACATACATATATACATACATACATACATACATACATACATACATACATACATACAACCAACCAACCAACCATACATAGACTACTTACAGTGACTGATAAAACTTGTAGAAATGTTATAAAAGTATTGCAGATGTATGACGCTGTGTAGAATATAACAGAGGCCAACAACCAGTACCCGAATGACACTCCAATGGCAGAACCCATCAAGGTGCCTTCTTTCTGTCAAGACAAAAACAGCCAGTTTCAGGTGAGTGACATGTTATAAGTTAAAAGAAAATTAAAATCATAAAATAAAATTAAATGACATTCCCATTCGAGTTCAAATGGCTGAAATACCATTGACATGGTTAATACACAGTACAAACTAAAAGTTTCATGTTCAGATATGTACATATTAGACCTGACGCAACATTGTTAGGAGTGGTTAAATTTATGGTCAATGAATGCGAGAATACGTTAAGAGCAATAATGTTTTAGACCTTTCATGTAAAGCTAACAAAGACACAACAATTACATGTGATTTGTATGCATTGCATGTCTGGTCAGGGTCAGGGATGTGTTTGCGAAAATCACCAAATAAAACTCCTACAAAATAAGTGTATGCAGGCTGTACTTTTTCACATGTCCATTTTTTTAGATACTGTGCAAATGAGAAGGATTTTTTTTAGCCCTCTGCAAAATATCAACTTTAGAGTACTCTGGATAAAGTGATCAAGACGGCATCGATAAGCCCAAGTATATTCCTAGATATGGAACCAAAGAAAGACAAGTTCAGACTTCCTATGCATTTTCAGCTAATAGTAATTATAGATTTGAATTAAAGATTTGTTCAAAACTTCAAATGTAGGTACTCCGTGTGAACAGAAATAGGTACGGAAATACAGGCTATCCTTTATCCTTCCTTTTTTTGGGGGGGGGGTGAATCATAGTATCATTTAAATTTGTCATTTCTCAGTTCGAGCATGAAATTTTCATAAATTACTGTAACACAAGAAATGCTTCCTTTTCTACTTGGTACAAATAGGAAGCAACATTAACCCGTTGCCTCTGAGATTCTGTAATTCCCATATATTTAACACATGGTACATTCGGTTCCTGTAGTCAACGGGTTAACTCACCACAATATGTCCAGCATCTTTCATCCCATACAGGAGAATGGCTATCAGTGTAAACACAACCATGAGGGGACCGTAGAGTTCTCCAACAACTTTCTACAAACAAAGAATAGAAAGCTGTGTTATACAAGTGTAAACAGGTACAACACAAGACCAGGTTGGACAGGAGTGTCAATTTGCTTACAACACATAGTGTTTTTGAGTCATTTTTTGTTTGTTTGTTTTGGGGTTGTTGTTTTTTTTACCTGTGACAGCCAGGTTGGGGCCATAAGTGTGAACCTTACAATAAGGGGCTGTAGAGTTCTCTAGAAACTTTCTAAAAACAAAAAAGGAAAGCTGGGTTCATTCAAGGATTGAAAATACTATGTAAAACAACCGGTTAGGCAAGGGTGTAAGTTGGTTTACACAACAAAAGGGTTTTTATTGTTTGTTTGAAGTCTTTTGGGGTGATTTTTTTTTACTCTGAATTTCTTAAGATCTAATCAATAAAAGAAGCTATTTGGTTTCACTTTGGTCTCGCAACCTGTTTTGACATTTTAACATTTCTTCAGGTTGTTGGACCATTGACCATCTGTGAAAATATATGCAGCATTTGTGAACAATACAGAACACTTGAGTCTTGACATAGAATATTGATATTTTATATATAATATTGATAATTACACACATACCTGTGGATTCCCAGTAAGTTTTCTTGGCACTAAGGAAAACAGCAATCTGGAGGGGAAAACAAAGCAATGAAGATGCATGAAAATATTTTCAATGTGGTTGCTAGATGCTAAAAACCCAAAACATGAATTAATTTTAGAAGGCAAGAGTAGTTTGACTGTGGTATGCCTCTGCAGTCTGCATTCCCACCCGATTTGATTGAAAAGCCTTATGCATGCATATGCCCTAATTGATCAGCAATTTCAAAGTTACTTTAGTAACGAGACCAAATCAGACATGCATAAGCCCTTGTAATCTTTGACTTTTGACCTTACAACTCAAAAATGTAATCAGTTCATCGGAGCCTCATACTGCATACTTGACCTAAGTCACATTAAAATCTGATAAGTGATTCTTGAGTTATCATGGTACTGAGCCCAAATCAGACATGTATGAGGCCTCATAACCTTTGACCTTCAACCTTTCAACTCTGAGATCTAATCAGTTCATTTGTGCCTCATACTAAACACTACTTGATCCAAGTTACATCAAAATCCAATATCCCAATCTTGAGTTATTGTGGTAATGAGCCCAAATCAGATGTGAATGTGGCATTGTGACCTTTGAACTTGGAATTCCAAAATCTATTCAGTCCATTGGTGCTTCAATTACATACTTGACCCAAGTTACATTAATATCCAATTAACTGCTCTTGAGTTATCATGGTAATGAGCCCAAATCAGACATGTATGTGGCCATATGACCTTTGACCTTTCACCTTTCAACTGCAAAATCTCATCTGTTCATTGGTGCCTTATAATATACATAAGATCTGAAACCATACTGAAGTACTCTTTTCTTCCAGAACTCGCAGCTCCACAATTGCTAGAAGATACAAGGAACTTACCGTGCAACAACTACTTTTGGCTCCACATCAAAGTATGGCCTCAGAATGTCTATGTTGGCGTAGATATCAAACGCTTTTCTTGCTTGCTGTTTACTTGCTTGCCAAACCTGTGTTGTTTTAAACAAACACATACAATTTAATATATCTTTCTCACTTTACGGCACAAATTTCTGTGAAAATTTTAAAACAAACATGTCCAACAAATAAACCTGAATACATGTTTAAATTTCTGTTTTCCACCTATATGTGCACAGAAGACAAGTGCTGGGCGAAGCCATTCAGGAACATAACAAAATATGTACATATTTCAATCTTTCCCACTTTTTGGTTTGGGTACAAATTTGCAACATGTAGAACAAACAAAACAGCATGTTAAAATCATTACCTGGATACTTGCGTTTTGCACTAATGTACACATACAGGAACACATTTAATTAAAAGTTGTGTCCAGGGTGTCAATCAGGGTAGGAATTAATTTTTATCTTTTAAGGGCGATTTTGTATTAGAGCCTTGGGGCTATGTTTGAATTTTGGGGGGCAATTTTTCTACCACTGGGGCTACTTTTTTGTTTCACATCAGAATTTGAAGAATGCAATGAAAGATTGCCCATGTTTTAGCTGGTGCTTCATCTCTAAAATCAACCATTTAATTCATTTTTGTTTCAATGCCATGATAAAAACGAAATCTGACATTTTTTGCAGCAAATCTGAGGGCAATTCTGAACGAAATGGTCGCCCCAAAGAATTGGGTTTGGGGGATTTTAGGGGGCGGTTTGGGCTTTGCCAAGGGCTAAATTGCCCATCGCCCTGGGTTATTTGCTACGCTGGTGTCAATTGACTCTACAAACATGTTCTATGTATCCCTCTGATAGAACATTGTTGAAATGATTGTTGATTTACAAAGTATACACAGATTGCACAGATTTCTCCCCATGGCTTTGTAATTGATTTGCTGATTTTGCTCATCAGCAGAAATGAATGAATACATAAATAAATAAATAAACAAATAAATAAATGAATAAATAAATAAATAAATAAATAAATAAATAAATAAATAAATAAATACTAAATAATTAAATAATTGAATAAACAAATTTAAATAAAATAATCAAATTAAAAACAAACAAAATCCGTTTTTAAGACAACAAGAGCCCCGGGGGGCACGACGCTCACCTGTGGTCTCGCAAACTCTCTATGGTGCCCATAGAAAAAACATTCAACTATATGTATAGTTTTGGCCCTTGGAGCCTGATATCTAGGCACCCATGTAGCCAAATGAACCAGTTGGAAAACTTTGCATCCCCTTGCCATACACGTATAGCTGATTTTGCCAAGTTTAATTAAATTCTGACATCCATTTTTATAAAAACTAGGCATGCCCTAGTATCTTAACATTTGACCTTTGACCTACTTATGTGACCTTGACCCCAATTTAACATTGAGGTCACTATACATGTAGCATTTACCATCCAAGTTAGTCACAAATGGGGCAATAACAACCAAATAAGAAACATTTAACTTCATTTGACCTTTGACCTACATATGTGACCTTTGACCCCCAAATTACATTGAGGTCACTGTCACGCATCTACCACCCAAGTTTGGTTACAAATGGGCTTATGGTTAGAAATTTACCTAGTTTGGGCCCTCTATCCCCTCCACCTGAGGATCATTCCCACCAAGTTTGATCTAAATCCATTATATGAAGTGAATATTCCCCGATAACGGCCCATCCCAAACTTTTGCCCCCTTAGGGCCAAACCGGCCACCCTGTGCATGTCATGACAGAACATTAATTTAGACATATAGAGGTATCTAACACACAAATGGCTTACTAAACCTATTCTGATCTAAGAAAAACACCTTATGAAAACTACCCTAATTTTAGGCCCCATTCAGACACCCTCCCTGGGCCCCCAGGGGGGCCAGGTGTACCATTTGAGGACCCTTGAATCCCCACCCCCTAAGGATCATTCCTGCCAAGTTTGGGCCAAATCCAATCATACATTTTGAAGAAGAAGCTGAGAATGTGTAAAAGTTTACGCACGACGAACGACGCACGACGAACGACGCACGACGAACGACGCACGACGAACGACGCACGACGCACGACGGACGACGCACGACGGACGACGGACGAAAAGCGATCGCAATAGCTCACTTGAGCCTTTGGCTCAGGTGAGCTAAAAACCAAACATAGATACTAGTATTACATTATCCTGGACATATCCACCATCTCATCAAATATCAACAGATTATTCTCAGTTTCTCACGATATTTGTGCAAGTGTAAGGCCATTTCCATTATCGGAGAAAGAGACAGTTTTCCTTACACTATCAGCCATTTGACTTCTCATGGCATCCATGAAGGTGGTGTCTGTCCTGTCATCTTCATCAGCCTTGTTGTGATCTCCTTCCTCGTTGGCTAACTCTGCTGGTTGCCGCACCAAGGAGGGTTGTGTCTGACTCCTCCTTCTCCTCTAAATGTTGGCATCAGAGAGATTGATGACTGCTGAATCATTCTAGAGTTTGTAAGGGAGAAGGGATACATTTCAAACTCTTTTCAACATCCATCTTAAATTTTCTAGTATTACTACTAGTAAAGCTTAATACACAACAGAAGCTACACAACACTTACATGTACATTAACAGAAAAAGTCAACAGATTACCTTTTGCTTGGTAAATTTTAAATTTGATTGATTTGATTGATAATAATAATTCACAATAAAGTACCCAATACAGTTTGGGTTAATGTTTTTTAGTACAGACCTATATGATCTAACAATACAATCTATCAATGCCCTGAAAATTGCTCACTCTGAAGTTTTTCCGTTTCTAGATATCACTGAAAATGCAAAAAGTTTGGAATGGGGGGGGGGGAGTGTGGAGGACCCTCAGCATTTCCCATAGCTCAGGGCTCCACACCAAATTA
>JZLH01S0269303.1:20172-31351 GCA_001188425.1 Eucidaris tribuloides
TTTTACTCTAGACAGGCTCTAGGGGCTGATCCAAGACTATTAACCACCAACTTCACTTTTTTACCTTTCTTTTCAATTGTCTTACTATTTACCTTCTCCTCAGGTCATTCCTCCCCCCCCCACCTTTCCTCCTCCTTTCTCCTCAGCCCCCTCCCCATGATTCCTCTTAAACAATGATATGTAAGCAAATAAATACGTTCATGATCCAATTAAAATAAATTTTCATTGGCAGCTTGAATCAGCTAATGGAAAAATCCATTCTCACTTTAAATAGCTTTCCATTCAGATGTGCAACTTTGTTTCTAAGTTTGGCAAAGGTCCCAGACATTTTCTAAGTTATCTGAAATGTAAGTCTTGTTTAGAATAATTTTATGTACAACATAATGTACACTGTATGAATGCCTCCTAGCTGACTTTCTGGTTCAGTAAAACAAAGGTGTGCTTACGTGTGTACACACCTTTACAGGAACTGATTAATTCCAAATATAATTAATGTCAAAGTAACTCAGATTTGATATTTTACTCTCTGACACGTGCCCACTCCACTAATTTGAGGAGTCATTGTTTATTTGATTTTTTTACGCAGACAGATGATAATTGCTCGGGGGTCAAGAAGAGCAGTAACCTGACTGAGTCTGATCTCAGAGTGACGCAGCAAGATGGGAGGGAATGTCGTCTGATGATCTCAACCTTGGCTATTCATTGGTTTATAATATCCAGGTAAATTATCTACTGAGTTTGGTAAATAATCAGCAGTTATAATGATTTGATGATGAACAGTGCACTGTTAACCTTTTGGTCACTGGACCTCCGTTGCAAAACACTTCACCTACGTAGCATCAAGATACATGAAAATGAATATAAATTTCCTTCATAAAGTTTGAGAAAGAAAATTTTCAAAACTTTGCATTATAAAAGTGGCTCATTATAAGTTGTTTACAAATGATGACTATCAAGACCTTATTAGTATTCTTTTTCCTGTCTGATTATTTTAAAGTGATAGGCTAACATTGTGGAGCTTCAATTTAAAAAATTGTCAAATTTTGATATCTGAACTACAGAGTAGTGTTCATATGGACAAATAAACACCCTAGAATAGAAAAGTTTGGAAAGTTACACTGCCAATGGCAAGTTATGCATGAATAAACAATTAAAACTCGGGGCGAGTTTAAATAGCCTAGGTGTACACACAGTAAGTCTATGGGAGAAAATGGGCAGGTGAATCCGATCAACTTACGATTTTCACTTTTTTAAAGCACTAAATAATCATTTTGAAATACAATTTTTTCAGGGCGTCATTTTTAGACCTTATCAAAAACAATGGTAGCATGGGAAATCATGTAGCTCAGATTTTTTTAACTGTGGTAAATGTTAGCCAATACCTTTAATGGAACCTTGTCTGCAAATATGACCTATCACACCCTGTGATTTTTTTATATTTTTTTTTTGTAAACAAATGTGGATGTTTTTGTCACATCTGGATATGTGAGAACCCTTTATCATTTCTTCTTTTATCATTGTTAAAAGCTAAATTATTGACTAAATGCACAAAATTTGTGAATATCTTTGTACAAATTGTAAAATTCTCAGAACTAAAAAAGAAGAATATAATGTACAATGCTCCTTTAATAAATACAGCATTTCTTTTCAAATGAACTTTGAAATTAGGAGTTTTAACCTTAACCTGTTGCCTTCGAGATTCTGAAATCGCTTAGAGGTAACACAGGGTACATCTGGTTCCTGTAGCCAACGGGTATCCTATTTTGTAATATGCTGCCCTCTCAACATAATTATATTCATGTTGCAGCAAGAGATACTATGTTGTCTAATGAGTTTCAGTTTCAGAACAGCTAGGCATATTAATTTTCTTTGCACGATTCTAGTTTCTGCTATTCCACAACCATTTACTTACTGAAAGTAACTAACACTATATGCACATTGTGGCATCTACACTGTAGACTACATAAGTAAGCTGAAGTTCAAACTTCTTTATCAACAAGAAAACATTCAATTTGGTTTGATTTCCCACCGTAAACGATGTGGAAATTGCACCTAGGTGGCATGGTGTCAGCGACAGCTTGCAGATGATCGTATTTATTTCGGGTTTCACTGTTGGGGAAACAGCAATAATTCCATGGAAATAATTTAAGTGGTTGTGAATCCGTTCTAATGTAAAGTTACAGATGCTTCCAAAAAAATTCATCCTACAATGTAGTTTGCTTTGAAGTGTTTTCATATATTTCAGGTGGTTGGGTGTCCCCGAGAGAGTTTGAATTAGAGCAGTTAAATTGGCGACTCGTTATCTTTCAGTAATCCAGGGCGGAGATTAAATGCAGTGGACATACTTTAAGTTTATGGTTGGTTTCCTGGATTCTGATACTGTGGTGCCACCTCATTTCACCCTGACCTTGTTGCAGAATGCATATCAGTGCTTGCTGTTCGTTTTGCCAGATATTCTACCCACCTAGGCCTACATGTATGTTGTAGTTAATGCTGTATCATTTGAGTTATTTCAAAAACTGGTTTATCTACCGGTTAAACCCTCAAATAATATTTGAAAGCCGTTTTATGAAAAAAAATTCTGGAAATAACAGTGCTAAATATGCTTTGTTCTTGGTAAAAATCGTAGGTTTGTTTTGACATGAATTACTTACTGATTAATTATTTTAATTACAATGGATTTTCTATCATTGTACCAATATCTCCTCCATGCAAATACTTAGTGGTCATTATTCTGCAGCAAACATGAAAGAATCAACTGATACCAGTACCAGAAATTTCATGTGACGAGTTTGGGGGGGGGGGGGGTGAGGAGAGAAAACACAGAAGGATACCCTTGTGTGTGGGGGAGGGGGAATCATCCCCCCAGAAAAATTGAGGTGGGGGGATAATCCCTCCACAAAAACATTGAGAGGAAATATCATCACACCACAATACACCACACCACACCACACCACACCACACCACACCACACCACACCACACCACAATACACCACACCGCACCACACCACCCCACCCACACCACACTACACACCACCCACACCACACCACCCCACACCACAACACCACCACACAACCACCAATCCACACCACCGTCAAACCACACCACACCACACCACTTCAACACTACACTCACTAAAAATTTGAAAGCAAATTATGCTTTCATACAGTCCTGAATACTAATTGCAGAAATACTCAACTTTACAATGCCTGTCTTTTGTTAGTGTCAATCTTTTCTAATTCTGCATAACCACTGGTGCAGAGTTTATAGTACTGAATTCATTTGTAGTTACACATGATGCGCAATGATTAATTATAAAAAATAAATGGTTTAAAAACTCAACGCAAACATTTGTCCTGTTTCATTGTCCCCATAAAGAGTCGGTGGCTGGCCTGTTTGACAGGAAGCAGAGAGACCTGTCATCCTCCAAGCATTGAAACTCATGGGCGGATCCAGGAAGGGGGTCGTATGGATCTTGGACTCCCCACTTTTTACCTCAAAGTACGTGTAGGTGTTGTTGTTGTTGTTGTTGTTTTGGGTGGGAGAGGGGAGTTAAAGGGGTTTAATGCCTGAACACACCTTTTTGAAAGAAGAAAAAGGTTTTTTTTTTTGGTTGTGTTTTGCCATGTGAACAAAATAAGACTAGATGCTTTTATTTATTTATTTACTAATTTAGTCATATATTTATTTATTTATTTGTTATTTATGTATTCATTTTATTATTTGTTTATTATATGTACTTATTTAGTCATTTATCTTGTGTGTAAGTGTGTTTACTCTCTATCTTCATACTTCCCCATCGTCCTTCAATTTTATGGAAAACGAGACAATTTCTGCTCTCCAATCACTTCTTTCTTTGTTCACCCCACCCAAACCCCCTTCCCCCATTCCCTCCTCCCTCCTCCATTAGAGAAATTCTGGGTCTGTCATGAAATCTGTCATACTCCGACATGTGGCAACTTGGTCATCTGCGTGATTGCTGCCGCTCATGAAGTCATTACAAGAGTGCACGACCTGCCCTTGACACGGAAATGACAAACATGAGTGTCCGCAAATTGGTTTGAACTTACGACACTGCTTCCCAGACAAGACGTGTTTAACTTTAGTGTATCTACCACTGATCTTTTGCAATGTATCTATTGTCCACCGTTTATCAAAATAAATTGTGTCTGCCTGAGGTTTTTGTGGTGATCGCTGTTTTAAGACCCGAACATGTATGAAAATATTTGTACTGAGAGGGTAGTGCTGTTTCGTGGATGATTTGAGGCTAACCTATAATTGTCCATTAAATAAAATGATTTGCCATCAATAGAACATATGTTTCTGTCTGTCCTTATGGGTAACAAATAACAATAAAATTAGAGATGTGTTTTTGGCTTGCCTAGTAAAGAAAAACAAGGTTCAATTTGAGCATTAAAAGCTTGATCGTGTTAGTTTGTTATTTACAGAATGAAGATCAACCTGGAAAATGATATTGTTCAGCACCTCTTCAAAGAAGGAAATGTGCGAGGTACGTTATTGTTGTATATCATCTTTAAAGATTCCTGAGTTATTATAATATCCTTTCTGCATTCATAATCCTTGGAGTGGGTCTTTTATGTGTACGTGACGGAAGTGCACATCCTGACATTGATAAGTAGGCATAATTGGGAGGCAAGTGAGTTCACTGGGATATATTACCTTGTGTCAAACCAGAAATCCATGAAGTATAATGATGCAAGTACACCTATCCCACATTTGGCAGTCTTCCAATGGAAAGATGTAGCGCTGACATATAGGTCATGATACAGTGCATGATATATAGTGTGTTTTATGATTTGTATAATTGGTTGGGAATGAGAGTTGTAGGTTTTAATACAAGTATCAATTGTTTTGTTTTGTTTTTGTTTTTTTCAAATTATTTGATCTTCAAAGATTTGAAGTAGCATTCTTATGGCATAGGTACAGAAAACTTAAACTTCGGGTCTCATTATTATGATCTTCATCATCATTACCACCATCATCATTGCCCCATCATTATCATTGCTCCATCATCATCATTGCTCCATCATCATCATTGCCCCATCATCATCATTGCCCCATCATCATCATTGCCCCATCATCATCATCATTGCCCCATCATCATCATCATTGCCCCATCATCATTATTGCCCCATCATCATCATTGCCACCATCATCATCATTGCCCCACCATCATCATCATTGCCCCATCATCATCATTGCTCCATCATCATCATTGCCACCATCATCATCATTGCCACCATCATCATTGCCCCATCGTCATAATTACCGTCATCAACTTCTTCATCTTCATCGTGGATATCATCATCATCATCAATAATTGTTTAATGTCTGTTTTCTATATAGGTCAGACAGGGTTTACTCATGGTAGTCTTCTGGGTCACATGGTGCTAAGCCCCCATCATGCATGTAGATGAACCCTGCGTGAGCTGATATTACTGGGTATTCCTCTACTTCTACAACCTCCCTCTGGGACATATGGGTAACACATTATTAATTATACTTAGCTAAACTTGATTTCATGGCCATCTGACCAACTTTTACTGTGATATTACAAGAAATGTATATATTTCCAGGGGGTGTGCATCTATTTGCAGGAATTCTTATATGACCTATCAGAAGAAATTAACACTTCTGAACTCATTAGAGTGAACTTTATACCTTATTTTGATGAATGAATCTCCTTTCATAAAGTAGTTTGCACAAAAAAAAAGGTCATGTTTTTTCTTGGTTGGATGTAAATCTGCGTATTTTTCAATAAGAAGGGTTATTCCATTAAAAATAATAAACAACGGTGAGCTATGTTTTATGTGCTTTTAAATTGTTCAACTTGATGTTTTCAATTAAATACAGTTTTGTAATCATACTCTGTAAGAGGCAAAACACATTTTTATTTTTAAATTTTACATTATAACTATGCTCTGTTTGCTATTAGTCAGGAAACCTCTCAGGAAAAAAAAATCCAAAATAAAGCTCGTCCCGAAACTTTGTCCTCAGTTCATATGGAAGTAAGTCCAGGTCATCAAGAATCCCAGTCCTTGAACAACAATACCTATCCTGTCACACTCTGTACGACTTCATGCATGTATCTGCCTGCTTCTTGCATGGAATATTTTGTTCATCCTGTTTTCACTTGTGACTTTGTCCATTTCCTGAGGATTTTTTTTTTCTCTCTCCCTTCTCAGGATATGGCAGTTCCTGTATGAGACGAGGAGGAAGACAGACTGTCTACTCATAACAATACCCAGTACCGAAGACTCCCTCAGGCTACCAGAGGTTACTAGTACAAGGTAATCTTTCAGGAGACCGTTTTTTTTTTGGGGGGGGGGGCTGATATCGAGGGGTGTAGGATTATGATTTGTGCACTTGGCAGTGTATTAAAGGGAAATGACAGTAGTTGTGTCCGTCGGTAAGTTCAGCTTGGACAGTCTAATCTATATCAAAAGTATACAGCAGGGTGTAGAAAATAGTACATGTCTATTGTTGTAGACAAGTGTTCTGTCTCTAGAAGCTCATGTACAGTTACACCTGAATAGTATGGACACTTTAGGGACATGGTAAAAGTGTTCTGATAGACGAGTGTCTTTTTTGTACAAATTTATCTGCAATCACATTTTGTGAGAAAGACACTGAAGAGACGAAAGGTATCTCTTATAGACAAATGCCATTTCTGTAAGCTTCATGACTGTCATATCCAAATAGTGAGGACACAGAAGAGAACTGGGTAAAAGTGTCCTTGGTATACAAGTGTCCTTTCTGTTCAGGTTTAGCTAGAGTCACACTTGTAAAGAAATCACACAGTCAGGAATGATAGAAGTGTCCCTTAAAGACAAGTGTCCTTTCAGTAACATTCATGCATGCACACCTGTATAGCAAGGACACTGAAGGGAACTGGGTGAACGTGTCCCTGACAGTCAAGTGTCCTTTATGTACAAGTTTAGATAATGTCACACCTGTAAAGAAGACACACTGAAGGAAATGATAAGTGTCTTTTAAACACAAACAGTGTCATTTCTGTGAGGTTCGTAAATGCACACCTTTACAGCAAAAACACTGAAGGGAACTGGGTAAAAGTGTCCTCAGTATACGAGTGTCCATTCTGTAAGGTACCTGGCTGATACACCTGTATAGCAAGGACACTGAAGGAAATGGGCAAAGTGTCCTCAGTAGACCAGTATCTTTTCTGTAAAATTGATAATTGTCATATCACCTGTATAAAAAGGACACTGAAGAGAACTGGGTAAATGTGTCTTCAGTAGGCAAGTGCCCTTCCCAGGGGTCCACTGCCATTACAAGGTGTACACCATGCGCGTGTGAAAAAAAAACGCATAAAAAGGATTGTTTTTCACGGTCGGACGATGTATACGTGTACAGTGAGAAGGGTATCAAAATCGCCAAAATAAGGCTTACTTGAAAAGGGTATCTTTTTCAGACCCGAGTAGGGTCTACTTGTTTAGGGTATTCTGAGATCGAAGGATGATTTACTTGTTTAGGGTCCATTTCGAAAGTCCATACACGTGCATGGTATACACCTTGTAATGACAGTGGCCCCCCAGGGTGCCCTTTCAGTACAGGTTTATTCATATACATTTTCCCTGTGGGGACAGTTGGTTTGGGGTGTCATTAATTAGGCAAGTTGTTACATAATTCTTTCCTAAATTTGGTCAGAGTTTTTTATCATGGAAGGCCCTTCATTAATTCTGAGATTTACTTGGTTGTGAACGACCCCTTGTGTGTATGCAAACAAAGAATTAACTCCTATGACAACACTGCAGAAAAGTACTTCCCTAATTTAATGATTAAGGATAAAACAGTTAACAGTTATGTAACAAAGTTATATAACAGTTATATTCTATTGTGTTTAAAATACAGTGAAACTTGGAAAAAAATTCTCCTTGGATTCTCGGGTTTGATGAAAAACACTTGCAAATATCTCCTTTTATATTAAAGCACAAGGTAGGTTTCAGCATAGTTTTGTTATTTGAAAGCTTTATGCCCAAAGGTTATATCACACCAATAACAGATTCTGAAAGTCTTTCGGTTTTTTTTAAATCAATTATTGAAAAATCTCAGGAGGGACCCCCAAGATTTTCGACAGCATTTTACAGTATAGCATCCAAAGCGTTAATAAGGTGTTAAGAACAGTCTCTGATCTTTCTGCTGAGGTATAATTCAGATTACCTCAACACCCGAAAAACGCTTTGGATGCTATACTGTAAAATGTAGTCAAAATCTTGGAATAATTAATTAAAAAGACCCAAAAGACATTCAGAATCTGTTGTTTGTGTGATATGACCTTTGCGCATAAAGCTTTCAATTAACAAAACTACGCCAAAACTAAACTCGTGCCTTAATCTTAATTTCATCAATTTCAGTATAAAAAGGTAGAAAAAAAGATATATCTGCATGTATGTCTACAGATTTTTTATTTTCATATACATGTAATATTGAAACTCATTACATTTCAAATATTCAAATTATAACAAAATAGCGTATGATAAAATATGACAAAATTTCAAACTAAAGTGAGTCATGCAATGATTGTACATAAATATAGTGTTATGATCTAGTAAATGGCAAGTATTATAATTCAATTCTTTACAGAGTCATATATTGTACATTTATTCATATGCAAGAAACATGCCAGTACTTTTTGTGGATTTGGTACTTATTTTAAATTTACAAAAGCAATATTTGATCGAAAATTCCAACACATTTTTAGACTCTACCTCAAGGAAATAAACTAGGGAGAATGTGTAAAGTCAGGTGGTCTGTATTGTGGGAGATGGAAAACCACAGCAGAGTGAGTTTTTATGTAAGTGATATTAACTGAACTAAATTGGTGAACTGTTTTACAAACAACGAACTGCTATTAGTGTGTTTGAAGGACAAATATGTAATGACACAGCTTTGATGCATTGTTTTGCATTACTGGTGGTAATAGTAATCATTGCAGTTTAGTTTTAGGTGTAGCATTGTTTAACTCTGTTTAGTTTTGAGAATGGTTGCAACAATTGTGAGAATGTCATACTACTGCAAACTATAATAAAACATTACACTGTCCATATGCAGAATACCATACCTTGTTCCATTGTATTTTTGTTGCACTTTTAATCCGTGTTCAGTATTTTTAAATCCTATTATGCCAACTTTTACAACAAACAAAACCTCATTCTCTACAAATTCGCCCCTCTTAGGGCATGGTAAAATCAATAAAAGTATTCTGTCAAACATAACCACTAAGAACTAGATTTGACATACAGATACACATTCATGAATAATGTATTTGTGAAATGATTTGGTAATTGATATGGGGTGATTCCATTCTGAAAAAATCGACATTTTTATAACATATGTTTTTATTTTCTTGACCACACTTGAAATACTTCAATATATCTTTCATGGTTATTTGGTAGTATTATATATAGGAAGGTACCGTAATGTTAGCTGGAGTAAAGTCAACTTTTTGATTGAAATAGAAGCAGAAATGATTTGTGTCAGACAGGACACATAAATGTCCCATATGACACACGGCTATTTTCATTCCATTTTATAGAGAAATGAAAAATGACTCCCAATGTCCAATTACTATAAAAGCCTTCTGCTAGTACTAACACATGACCATAAAACAAATCCTCATTTGGCTGGACAGTAGATTGAAACATGCTATGAGAATGGTCAGTATTTCTAATGAGGAATATATACAGTCTGCAAGGAGAAACATACTGCAGTACTGTATTCAGCACACAAGCAAAATTATTCACTTCACATTGTGTGAAAAAAAAAAAAATTGCACCCCTTTATACACAACTGTGTCAAAGAGGGCACTATTTCGTTTCATTCTGGATTGTGGATGTTTAAATAGATTTCACATGTGAGCAGTAGAACAAAATCCTCTCATCCTGTATGTTGTACTGTTTAGTGAAGTTGCTGAGTAGCCGTTGTTTTGTTAGTTTCGATGGGTCATACAGGTGCCCCAGATTTTAGTTTTGGAGCTGATATACAAACGGGTCATACTTCAGATAAAAAACAACAAGAGATAGACTGATAGACACCCACTTTGTTATGTCGGAAAAGTGACTGTTTTATCAGATTTGTCGTGGATTCCCTCACACCTGAATCCTAGACATGAAGTTGTTACAATAAAGTGGTCCATAACTTCACAGCATGTAACTCTTAGAATTGTTGGGCCAAATCTTCACTTTTGTTCATTCTAAGTTTCAGACTCATTTTTGTGTAACCCTAATATCATTGCAGTCTATACTTAGACTCACTGCGATTTGGGATTGGATTTGGGCTAGGTATTGGGGTATGCAAAATGTGTGAACAGAGACTGCTGAATGTTACAGGTATCCTATGGGAGCGTATCAATAAAAGATAGGAAAAGATAGAAAGACCTGTTACGAACAGGGTCAAACTGCATCAAGTGATGGAAATTTTACAGACTGTTAATTCATTTGTTCCTTACTCTGGGTGGTTCTTTATTTCCAAAAATTTTGTACTTTAAACATTATGAACATACTAGATTTTCAGAATAACTAACCTTTGGGTTAGCAAAACTTATTCTATGTCTGTCTATACCCTTGGAAAGATGTGTTGTGTTCAAAAGTATAAAATCAATACTATTTCCTTGTCATAGGTATATTTAACATACAACTTATTGAATGGAAGTGTCTGATATTTTGAGAAACTGGGAAAGAAACTTATTAAGTTCCCAGACAAATGTGAAAAAAATCCTAGATGTACAAAGGGCTTTCTGCCTCTAAAAGTATGTGTTGATGGATCAGTTAATAAGTAAAGATGTTTCCATTCTCCTTACCTATGCTGCTGTAATGATCAAATTCATTGAAGACAATAGATGTAGATTGCTGTCTAGTAAGGAAAACGCAACAAACAGATTTACGTAATGTGATTCTTGAAATTTTATCAAAAATCAAACCTAAGTTGAAACAACAATGATATGCTTAATGCGTGAATTTGACTGGATACAGGAAAGTGGCAGTATTAGCAATGTGGCGTTTAATTTGATAGCTTTTGTCTGGTTTTCTTATAAAACACAAGATTTTTTTTTATTGATATCCAATTGTTCTAATTTGATTGATTGGTTCAGTGGTCACATGCCGTTACCTCACAATGTCACAGAGCCAAGAGCTTTC
>JZLH01S0269314.1:37088-48412 GCA_001188425.1 Eucidaris tribuloides
ATTGGCATTGAATACGCAAAATAATTAGATATACATTATATACATGTATTGCCTGAAAGCGTGATTTTTTTTTCCAAAGTTCTCTAACTCATGCATTCCTACAAGTATTCAATTCGACATTGAAAAAAATATATATTAACCACTATAACCACCCAGGTACACGCGCCGCAGGCACCAAGGCTATACACAGCGGCTAATGACGCACGAGATTTGTATGGAATTTCCGAGAAAACAGTTCAATTTGATTCCTGTTTTTGTTCATGCACGTTTTTCAGAATATTGCCTTCAAAAATATAGTATATGGTATAAAAAAATGAGAAGCTGTTATGTTGTCATCCATTTGTTATGAAATTTAAAACATTGCGATTTATCCTGTCGTTCAAGATAAGTTATCAACTTTGTACACAGAGTAATTGATTTATATATACAATCGGACAAGAAAATCTAAAAATAATAATAACAGATATTTGTAACGCGCGCAAACATATCCATTCTCTTGATGCATAGGCGCTCACGGTTGGCGTGTTTGTAGCTTGAAATTGGACTTTCATCAGATGTGCTTTCAGATCATTATTACATTTGTCTACAGTCTCAGACATGTGAATTGATTTCGGAAGTCTATAGACGAGGAGCTGCTGATATGACTATTTTGAAACATCTTAACGTGTTCAATTTGATTTGGGGACAACTAACTTAAAGACGCTATATAACACTGTGGAAGACCCGTTTAAAAATTGTCGAACTTTGCTATCTGACATATCTGACAGTGTTTGAATGGACAAATAAATAGCCTAGAACACAAAAGTTTGGACAGTTATGCTGTCACTAGTACAACATGTGCAGATACAAATTGGCACATTGTTTATTCTCAGCCGATAGGAAATTCTGCAACACAGCAGTCTATGGGAGAAACCTGGCATGGTCTCTCAATGATTTTCACTTAATGGCCAGAACGCAGTCGTCTGTGGATTTTCACGACAGATCAGAACTTCACTGCTCGAAAAGTGATTATGTCATTCGCTTTTTAACTACCCATTGTCGACTTTCCAAAAGAGGACTGATGTGAAAAATGCATCGGTTGGCCGGCAGAAGGGCCTATAGCAGATGTTTCCGGCAGCAGGACTTTATCAGTAAATTTTCTCTAATTTGAGAAATATTTGCCTTATTTGATATTTGTACTTAACAGACTGACACTTGTGACAGAAGGATGTTACTTTGATTTCATGTCAAAAGAGCCAATGGTTTTAAAGTTAGAGACAATTTAGTGTTAAAGTGATAGGCTAACATTGTGGAGCTTCAATTTTAAAAACTGTCAAACTTTGATATCTGAGCTACATAGTAGTGTTCAAATGGACAAATAAACACCCTAGAATACAAAATTTGGAAAGTTTTGCTGCCAATGGCAAGGTATGCATGAATAAACAATTTCTACTCCGGTGGATGATAAAATAGCCTAGATTTGCACACAGTAAGTCTATGGGAGGAAATGGGCAGGTGAATCCGGTACATTTGAATGCTTGTAGATCTTCACTTTTTTAAAGCACTAGATCATCATTTCGAAATACAAGTTTTTCAGGGCTGAAGATCTTTTAATGACTGGGATAAGATTATCTGAAGGTGCTCCTTCAAAGATTTTAGAGCTCCCTGATGTTTACTTTTTCGGGAACTTCGGGCTGCTTGAAATCAGGATGCGATAATACTCTCGCCCTCCCTTACAGTTCGAACCTTGTGTATAACAACAATGACCCTATGGTGAACCCGTCCGATTCTGAAATTCTTTCTGAAATTTCCAGGTATTGTAACGTATTGTAACATATACTGGTAGATTCACTTCGGCTGCAATGAATTAGATAATCATAACCGTAAAAATGTGGCTAATTTTAGGAAGAAAAACATCACAAAGAATATTGCACAAAAGAAAAGGGGTCACCCATTTCATTTATGTTAAAGAACAGCATAGAATTGGATTTTCCATTTTTAGGTTATTCTTTTGTGAATCCTTTTGTTGTTTTTTGCTAATTTTATTCTGTGATACCGGATGTTTCATATCGGGCATATTAATTCAGCCTTTCCCACCATGCACCCGGTCTTGTATACGTCATTCTATTCATTTGCGGTTTAGACCGGTGACCCCCATGCGTGACTTTTTCGCTGAATCCTGCATTTTTGTGTTTAGAAACACGTTTCAAATTACTGATTGGCAAATTCGGGGTGAAACCACGTACCCTATATTTCTCTTAAAAACAATGTTTCTATTTTTTTTCATATATTCTACGCATATTCTAGAGCTGCTTTTCAGAGAAGAAGTTCCTCGGAAACTTTACATAGTTTGAGTATTTTGTGACATTATACATAATGTCATGATGATGATGATAGTTTTAAATCGTGATGGAAAAGATTCTTCCGAGATTTGTAGCAAATCATTTTTGTTGACTAATACGAAATAACATTTCTCACCAGTGAGTGTTTGTCTGTGTGTGTGTGTGTGTGTGTGTGTGTGTGTGTGTGTGTGTGTGTGTGTGTGTGTGTGTGTGTGTGTGTGTGTGTGTGTGTGTGTGTGTGTGTGTTGTAGTGCTTGTGTTGTGCGTTTGTGTGCGAGTGTGTCTTGAGTAATATATTTCAGTATCAGGTTTTGTATTAATTGTAAAGTGATTATGTCCGTCAATTGGCTTTTGCCTTGGGAGTATGTATTTCTGATGTATCCCAAAACTTCCATTACTTACTCGTATTACTTCATTCAATTAATTGACAAATCCATTTGTGTGTGAATTATGTTCTATTTTTTTGTCTGTGTGCCATGTGTATGATGATTTTAATGCCATTTATATTGAATTGAATTATGAGAGACTAGCAGTGTCATGTAAATGCAATTGAAATGTGAGGATAATGGCTGATATATTCGAATGTATTTGTTGTTACAATTATATTTATTTTCTCTATTTCTCATTTTACACTTTACAAATACAACATTGATTAGATAATACAGAATTGATTTAAATATAGATTTAAGCATAGTGGCGAAGGGTTGGGAGAAAATTGATCTGAATTATCTGACTTTCAGTACGAACACTTGGAGTCAAAAATAAACTGCAGTACTGGTTGATGATGGAAAATATTTCGTCAGAGTTCTCGTTGGTTTCAGTTGAAAATATATTACATTTGCATTATAATATGGGAATAGTTTGCTTAAATTGGAATAAATATGTAGGATTGGTAGTTTAAACAAGTGAATTGTAAGTCACAAATATTATTGTGAGGGTAGTTGTTTTCAGCTACTCTCATCTGTGCTTGTGTGATTTTTGTTTAGAATACGATGTGTTTAATTTGCAAGTACTCTTTCATCGGGTTGTAAATAAAAGGCCTAATTAACAATGTAAGAAATAAAAAAAACCGGATTCATAATCAATCAAGTTTATGACACGAATTGATATTGAAAATACATATAATTAGCGATGAGAAAGGAGAAATATGGATTAGTTTTTGTAAAGGTTGACGATGAGTTGGTGAAATATACCTTTCTAATCAAAGCATATTCCACGAAAAATGTATGATTGTCGGGTGTATTCAGCATTTTAATAGTATCATTAAAAAAGCAGGGAATCTCATTTAGATCCCTCTCACAGCACAGCAAAACATCACTCATGCCCTTAGGCTATTTATGAAGGACACGTCTGTGAAATCTGAAAACCAGTAACTACCTAGACTTTAAAAAAATGCGCAAAAACCAATTGCCGTATAAGTGTACGTGTTCTACATGTATTCTAGGCGTGTTTGTCTCTATAGAAGACACTAATCCAAATCAAAGTCTAACGGACGGTCACTAAAATTCCACTAAAACTGAGTTTCTAGCTCATATACTCTGTGAAAGGTTCGTAGATGATAGTTTCTTCTATATACCAGTGTATTCATACAATTTTAGGTTTTAGGCGTACAAGAGAGACGCTCTGCGTTCAATGACCACAACACAATCTTGCAGTTTGTGCCCTCTCAATGAACTTCGTCAGCCGTTTCCAATTAAAACCAAAACAAATGCAACGGTATCGCGTCATGATTCATCATTTCTCTACATTTTGAGGTAGACTGCCGAGCACAGGTGACTATAACTCCTAATCGAAAAAGAAAACAAACAAAAACATGTTGAATTTCGGTCGGAAATGATCAAATCCTCATCGTCTGGCAATGCAGACAACACCGGAAACACCGTTGTATGGTGGGATATGTGGGCGCCCGTTTAAATTTTGTGATGACATGTGGGATTTGACGATAATGCGCGGTGTGTATATATACACTGCAAAAAAAGGGGGTGTTTGAATTGACACCAATGGTGTTGTTCAATACAGATACATTCTTAAATATTCCGGGTCAGACTGACTCGGAAAAAAAAGTGATCCGTTTGGGGTCACATTTGAAAAATGGTCTGGTTCAACCATATTCCGGGTCAATTTTGACTAAAAGTCATGTAAGGTTGACCCGGATTTTGGTCAAACTTGACCCCCTTTCCGAATATGGCCCCTAATAGATCTTTTTCCGAGTCATTCTGACCGGGCATTTTAATATTGTACCAGATGCGGTGTGACAATTTAACACCCCGGGGTTTATTAAACACTAAGCGAATGACTTCAAACAACAAAAGCCACAGCTTCTAAAGGTGGTAAAATGAACATTCTTTGGGTATAGATCTATATTGTGAAACACTCTTGGTGTTAGATTTAACACCGTAGTTTGTGCAGTGTGTGGTGTAGATGGTTAACGTGGAGGAAGAAACCAAACACAATAAAAAGACACACTGTTGACCAAAGTTACGATATTCCCACGAACACTGCACGGCAAAATGTAGACATACCAATCGAATTGAAGAAGAACGTAATACCGTTTTGGTCCACCATAGCTAGGGCCATCAAATAACACGACAAAAGATAGCTATTTTAATTTATTAAATGTTTTGAACATTTCAAACACATGCAAATATGAACTAATTTTGCTTGCATACAGTACATCGTGGGGGAATATGCGTTACAATGTTTCTGAAACCGAAAATGACTGGTCTATACTGTTCAGTGTGAGCACTTCCACTAAAAATTATTATTGCAATACGTTATACGAAACTGTTATAATTTAACCCACACCCAGTCAATTCCTCTTATGTATGTTCTTTCATTATATTACAGCAAAATTTACAAGAATAGTTAATGTTATTTTTACCATTTGTACCGTTCACCGTATATGAAGGTATATACTGAATACTAACAGGTTTCATTTTTAATAG
Organism: Eucidaris tribuloides; assembly: GCA_001188425.1. Classification (NCBI taxonomy): domain Eukaryota; kingdom Metazoa; phylum Echinodermata; class Echinoidea; order Cidaroida; family Cidaridae; genus Eucidaris; species Eucidaris tribuloides. Next base: position 42,355 of record JZLH01S0269314.1, read on the forward strand.
ATTTTATAAATAAATAGACCTATGTTTTTTTTTCCGTTTCTAAAATAAAATCCGGTTGGGCTGAACAAACACTTCAGCATAATTGGTGATTAAAATAGATTTGACAAGTCTACAAAAGGCGTGTCATTTCTGGGAATGATGACGTTACAGTCGCAGTAGAGCATATCGATAAATTTATCTCGAATGCTCTCGACCTTTATGTTCTCTTTGTTCGGGACAAATAATAACACGTGTCACGGCATGTTGACAGTTATGAAAAAAGTTCATATCTATAATTGCACACAAAAGCACACACACACACCTCCGTGTTGTAGTCTGTAATTTCCGAAGGTGTGTGTGCACGTGTTTGCGTGTTTGTGTGTGTGTGTGTGTGTGTGTGTGTGTGTGTGTGTGTGTGTGTGTGTGTGTGTGTTCTTGTATGTCATTCCATTTTGAGGAATTGTGAGTTTACACACCCCTACAAAATTCAGTTTTGAGGACCTCCTCATAATAAGTGCGTAATTTGAGGATGCCCTTGTATCATATTATGGTATTAGAATACGTTTTACAGTAATTTAAAGAACATTTTTTTAGGAGTTCCTCAAATTACGAGTTTTTCCTTAGCTTGTGTGTGTGTGTGTAGTAAACTCGAGTAAACACACACACACACACACACACAACCACACACACACACACACACACACACACACACACACACACACACACACACACACACACACACACACACACACACACACACACACACACACACACACACACACACACACACACATACACACACACACACACACTCACAGATACACACGCTCATACGCACACATGGTATGCATGGTATATCATCATATTCTTCAATGTTCTTCAGTCATTAAAAAAAATAAATACATTCAAATCAAACAACTAATACATGTATAAGTCCACGGCAAATGCCATACCGTTAACGTCAATACACCTTTACATGAGACAATCTTAAATTCATTATACATCTTATGTTTGTATTTATCATATATTATGTATATAATGTATAACTAGTTGTTATGATGGAATGCCCACTTTTTCCACTTTTTTATATATTTTTTTAAATTATTTTTTTTACAGTTGCATAAGCATTTTTACATAAAGTATCATATCCCAATGGGGGAATTATGCATTTCTCGCGATGAAAATTCTGAATTCTAAATTTATTATAATAATGTTCAAACTCCTCACAGGAAACATTAAACTGATATTTAATTTATCATAAAATATATTGATGACGATATAAGAATATTTCAAAAACTAGAATTGTAATTTTAAAAAAATCGTCAGATATAGATGTATCCCCCTCACAAAATATATATATATGTATTTATCTTTATAATTCTTTCGTATGGGAAGTATTGCTCTTCAAAATTGATGTTAAAAAATGTTGAAGTATGAGCTTATGTCGTGTTTGCCGTTGTTGACGGTGAACCCTTCCAAATTATGTGCCTGCTATTTAAAAAAAAATCGGATAAATTACTGTGAATTCACATATATGACCTTAGGGCTCACTCGGGTCTTTGAGACCCTATTTGTATAAAACTTTTACCACAGAAATATCTGGTAAAAATATGAAAATGTACACGGTAATATGACCATTTATTTCTTCCCGTAAGGAAAACAATAACTTTTATGCAATTTGGCCCAGGAATTGGCCCTCCATAAAGAGTTAAGTTAACTCAATTCTCCGTAAAATTTTACTTTAAAGAGTGAAATTTACACTCTTAAAAATTCCGGGTCAGACTGACACGAAAAAGAAATCCGTTGGGGTACACCCGGAAAAGGGTCAATTTTTACCAAATTCCGGGTCAAGGTTGACCAAAATATGAGTCAACCGGCTTGGATTTTGGTCAAACCTGACCCGGAATGTGGTTAAACCTGACCTTTCCGGGTGTGCCCCCAACGGATCCTTTCTCCGAGTCAGACTGACCCGGAATTTTTAAAGAGTGTAATAGGAATATCCAGTTTATATTTAGTAGTGCATTTTCATTCCCTTCCCCTCTATTTGAAATGAGCAAAACAGTGATCAAAACCTATAAAAATTTAACGATTCTCTGAATAACCCGAAAATAAGAAAGTCACGCGATGCGGCGATTAAGTTCGATTAAGACTTTTCGATGAATTTACGACCGCGAATAATCGATTCTAAACAATTTCATTGTACAAATATCACGTACGCAAAGAGTAATAACAATTGATGACGCGGAAACAAAGTGGCACGCAACATAGCCAAGTTTGTTGCAGTCTAATGATCACCAGGTACACATCTACATACCACGACGATTATTTGTCTTTATCCAATTCCAGGATTGTACGGGCAATTGGTTTCAAACACTACTGAAAGGGATATTTGATTAAGCGGAAAATTCCCTGGTTTTTGTCCAGAGAACAGGATGCTCGAAGAACTTCTTAACGTAATCATGGTAATGTGCCATTCAAGGGAGGGAGGGAGCGTAGCAGTTCATTTCTAGCAGTCGCGGATTTAGCTTCCCGTTCATACGAGCACACTAACCCACGGTTGCCAGTTTGTCCTAATCTCAAAACGCCAAATTACACGCTAAATTCGGTGAAAAAAATCCCGAATTTACATTATTTTGATGCAAAATGGGTAGCTGAACACCTTTGAAACCTATGCCGCGGCCGAAAATGTGGGTGCCATTATTACAGCTAGAGTTGTACGTGAAGTACAGAGGTACAGTACATGCGCACCGCTATTTTCAGTACCCTTGTGGCACCTATTTTACTGTAAATCGGGTTTCATGGTGATTTTTTTTGTTGGGGAGGGGGTGGGGTGTGCCATTGAAAAACATGAAAAGCAAAGCAAAACAAACCCCCAAACAAAGCTGTTTGGGATGCACTTTGAATTCTTCAACGCCAAACGAGATAAAAAAAAAAAAACCAACAACGCGAAATTAAAATAAATATAAACTAAAAATGGACAAACTGGCAACACTGCACTACGATTTTATTCTCACGAAACGAGACCTGAAATAGGCCTATACTGGTTTAATAAAATTTACATTTCGATGATCCCGGCAACATACTTTGTAGATCGAAAGTTACAATACGACGCGTAATATCGCGTGGTAACATCTCGGAGTGACATGATAATGAACACTCTTTCCGTGAACATTTTTTTTTACTAACCGACCAACGTATTACCCCCCCCCCGTTTTTTGGTCTGCATAAATCCATGACCAATTTCCTGAAATGTCGATTAGTTTGTTTCTTAAATTAGTTTGTTTCTTAAAATTTGTTTGTTTCATAAATCCATGACCAATTTCCTGAAATGTCGATTAGTTTGTTTCTTAAAATTTATGGTTGGTGTACGTGATTGCATGACAATGGGATTAACTGGAAAAAAAATCATAATGCGTGTGTTGCGTGTAATACTAGTATCTATCTTACTATCATGTCATGATACTATTTAGATTGTGGTTGGGCGGGCGAACTCACGCAGATACTGCGTGAAGGAACTTTCTGGAAAAAAAAAACTCCAAAGACAATAGCATGAAACTGATGGGAGAACTGATCAGGAAGTTTGTACGTACAGACGCGAAAGACAAAATCATCCATCTAAACTTATTTTCGGACATTGCAGCAAATAAAAATTCAACGCTATAATGATATAACCACTGTACATTTTATTCGACGTTTCTTTAAAAAAAAATAACGACGATTGAAAAATACATCATTCAATCACATTCGCGGATCTAATCATTTTTTTTTCAGAAATGAGAACATGAGTGTGTTGACAATAGACCCATTTTTACATCTCATAGTGTCAAAGTGCGCATCACCTTTGAACGAACATGTGATCGATTATTCATTCGAACAATGTATGTAGAATGTCTACCACTGTCTCGTTATGAAAGTCCCGTCGAGGTCAGAGGAGTTTTAATTTGCAGAGTTTTTCTTGTTATGTGGTTCAGAATTCTCACTAAAATCGCTCGAAAAACAATAGAAACTGTAATAATAACCACAAAGACTTACCTCGTATATCCTGTTGTACACGGAAACCACGCCCGAACCTGGTCGTGCGTGCTCGATTCTGATTGGTTCTAGTTATTAACGAATCAGAGTGCAGGATACAGTGCTGTCACGTCATTGGCCATTAAAACGACCAATCAGAACAGATTACGTTGTAACAAAAGTTTAGCTCGTTAAATTGCCTACGCACGTCGAAAAATATCGCGTACAGTGTGTTTCTTAATAATTCTGTACATATAGCAAATCGCTTACTTTTATGGAAATGAAATTATGAAACATAATGCCGAAATTCAAAAGAAACATGCAACAAGGACAGATTGAATTTAGAACATCGATCATTTTCTGAATATTAATGACATTAAACATTGATACGATGATATAAATTTTATCAAGTTGGAAAGTACTACAATGTACGAAAATACGGGGACGAAAGCTGAGAACAAAATTACTGCGTAGGCAACGAGTTTTGCTTTCGGATATTACATTACGTTTTAAATAACTCAATTATGGCATATAATGCAGATGTATGATTTCGTACAAAGTACTTCATTATGATCATTCTTGGAAAGAAGTCCGATAAAAATCCAGGGTTTCGTCACGAAAGTCCCTGAGTAATTGAAGGCTCATAAATTGCAAATTGCATTGTATAATTATCTTGCGCCCAAATCCACAAAACTAAACCCGTACTGTGCAGCTAACCGCGTGTGGATTATTCACATTTTTGCGAGTTACATGGAGAACGGTCCGTAGTCTACGGAATAAAAAAGTTGTCGGGAATTAGAAAGTAGGTGGTGATTTTGCAAATGGCCATCTACAATCTGAATGTTATCTTTCCTTAACAGTAAAGTAACATGACACTGTAAAGTTTCTGCATGAAACTAAAACAGGTTAAACAAATCAATGTGTGAAATTTTCACTAACCAATACCTCCCTTTTGCAAATTTATTGCTAAAATTCATTTTATACCGCTTCAAAGTATCATTATACCCAAATTGGCTTCCCATGTACAATTGTATCACAGTTTTAGGTATATTACAAAAATTATTTTTAACATCTGAAACCTCCTTTCAATTAGAATCATTAAAAGATATTGAAACCCAAAGAAGAATAAGAATATTATTTTACAGCCCTGATTGTGTCAAAATTTGTGAAAGTCTGTTGAACTACAAAGCAAAATAAACGTAGCCAGAAACCAGAAACGCAAAAAGAACGAAATTAAAGAAAGAAGTACAAAATAAGAGCGGTTTTAGCCTAATTCTCTGAAAGCATCACTAAGTAATTCTCAGAATTTAGCAGGGCTTCACAAACTAAGGAAATATCCCAAAATTATCGCTCTATTCGTACGATTTCATTCACCGTGCCTCTACAGAAGATGCATTGAAATGTCATACTGATTCATGGTAACTGAGGCACATATTTTACGGCGCGCAAACTGACCTGCAAGTTAGTACCTTGAGAAGTTGAGTGGTGCTAGCGTGGGTGGTAGGCCTGGTGGGGGGGGGGGTTGCTCATCCTATTGTTTTATTAGAGTATATCAATTAGGATGAAATTACCCTCTCCTTCTAGGTTATCCTTTTATGAATTTTGTATCTTTCAATACTATGTTCACGATAACTTCGCCTCTCTACTAAGATATGTACTTGTCTCGGAAGTATAACAGGTCTGTGGATAGGGGGATTGCAAGTCCGGCACAAATAGTGGCCAATGAAATGAAACACTCATCTGGTCCTAGTTTAATTGTGACACACTATATACTCTATTCCTAATTGCAAACTAAGGGTTCATCCCATCGAGCATCTACTTCTATGATATATCATTCAAAAACAATTTTAAGCAATGACCACAGTTTAAAAAAAAATGTAAGCCTAAAGCTGTACTGTGATTGAGGTTTCTTAAACAATGACTGATTCCACCGTCCTGCCTTTTTTTGTTAGCTTTTTCAAAATGATTAGGCTCTATTTAGTGGTTTTAAAAAATGCATACTATTAGCTATACTTCGTGTTACCGATTCGACTTGCCCATTGTGCTCGCCTATCAGGACTATGGTGTT
>JZLH01S0269314.1:152508-166108 GCA_001188425.1 Eucidaris tribuloides
ACGACGCACGACGCACGACGAACGACGGACGACGGACAAAAAGCGATCGCAATAGCTCACTTGAGCCTTTGGCTCAGGTGAGCTAAAAACTGAGTCTAGCTTATTCAAATTCCAAACCCTTGTGAGATGGTGACATGTTAATAAATTATGATGCTGCATTAAAATCTGGAAGGAAATTCCGTCAAAATTGTCATCTCCGACTTTGACTTTAATATGGCATACCGGTACCTACAGATTCCCAAGGACAGCATTTTGTTGTCAAAAAAAAAAAAAAGTCATCTATATCCTTCAAACCTGTAACATTCACTTTGTCCATAATCCTCAAGTTTTCAGTTGGTAAACATTACAAAGTCGCTAATGGGAATTCTGTCAAAAAGTATCCTCTCCGGAAAAAAAAGCCTTTCAGACTCATTTTTTGATATCATATATTCCGACTAAAACTTATTTCAGGGTATGGATATTTAACATACAAATGCACACTTACTATGTCTATCTGTAAATAAACCAGGACTGCTGTATCCCCCTCTTTATAATTCAGTACACAAAACTTAAAATCCCCACATCACCTTTACTAACAACATGCGGAGGCTGAAAAAAATTGGGTGGACTTGACGCCTCCAAATTTTACAGTTTTTATACATGACCTATTTGCTACACAAAATTTAAAAAAATTGAAGGAAAAAAAGAAACTTGATATTTGACCCCCTGCGACACTAATTGATGTACCCTGATTGTGAAACAACTCATAAATTCCATAAATTGCCATTTTTTAATAGTTCATGATAATTGAATGGGGTTTTCTCATAGAAGCCTGTATGAAATAATGTTTTTGATAATAAATTGAATGCACACATAAAATTATTATCAAATTTCTGAGAAAACAGCACTTTATGGAATTTGTATCACATGCAATACTGGGAGCTGCTCGCATGTGACGTCACAAAATGAAACTTCATAACTCTGTTATTCTTTGGTGGATTTTCGCCAAACTTTCATTGATATGTTTCTCTCATTTTTCTGCTTTTGTTAAAACCAACTTGACGTCAGGGTGAACCTTGCCTTTAAATGAGCAATACACTTTCATGATACAGAATTATGATTCTTTACATATAAGTATACTTTAATACGAAAATCTTATTTTATGTTATCTATTGTGTGGGGGGGGGGGGGGACTCATTTCTATAATGCTGGACCAAAAACAGACCAAAATGCGATGATTAAAGTAAACAAAATTGAAAACCTAGCAGTGGCTAATTGTTTTACAGAATTGGATTATAGTCACTGACTGCACACATGTGAAAATTTTTCATTTGAAATTCTAGTGAAGAGGCATGACCCCTTTTCTGGGTAAACAACCACGCAGATGGATCTCACAGCTGCGACACACTTGTACATATGTCCCAGAGTGTGCGGTATTTCAGCAGAAGTAAGTGAACGATCACATAAGCTCTGCCCCCAAGCTGTTCACATGCAACATGATTTAGGAGAATTGTGATTATAGAAAACACCTCTAAAACACGATTTGAAATTTGCAAATTTGATTTGCAATTATGATTAATAGAGAAAACATCTCTAGAGCATGAATTGAAATTTGCGATTTGATTTGCAATTGTGGTTCTAGTTTGCTTACACATGGTAAAAATAACGTAATTAGAGTGAATGGCAATTGGAATCACAAACTATGCAATCAAGTTTTGGCCGCCACATGAAAACGGTCGAAGTATTTTAACTAAAATCAATCTACCCTTTACCTCTTGGCTAAACCCTCATTACCAGGGGAGCCCATTTACCCCTTTGCCCCCTCCCCCTCCCCCGGCTAGGCCTATGAGCTGCATTACCCCATATTTCCCATCAAAGAGTTCCGTGAATCGGGCCTAACTAGAGATTTGGTAAGAACCATTACACTCAGACCGCAAAGTGATTTTAAAGACATAACGGCTGGCGGAATCAATTTGTCGCGCCATAATTTGTGGTTTTGTGGCCAGGACCAGAGGGGGTCATGTACAAGTCCACGTATGTATTCTGCAGCAGATATTTCCACACATTTTACCCAGACTATGATACACTTACATGTACATACCGAATCTGAAAAAAAAATCTGTCGAGAAACTTGACCAGTATCACGCACACAAGAATATGACCCCGTTTACAGTGCGCGAAAGGCCGGCCTCGGGCCGGCCCGAGGCCGGCCTTTCGCCCACTGTAAACGCACGAAAATCGAAATGCGGTACCAAATGCGGGGCCGGCCCGAGACTACCTCCTGGAGGTAGTCTTGGGCCGGCCCGAGGCCAGCCTTTTGTCACTGTAAACGCAAGCGGGCCCAAATGCGGGGCCAAAACCACTCAACCGTATAGCGATCAACTGTTCATCGCGTTTAGGTAACGTTGTTTTGATCAATCAATCTATCTATCTATCTCTCTATCTTTCATTCTTTCTATTTTCTATCTATCTTTCTTTCTATCTTTTTTCCATCTATCTTTATATCTATCCTATCTTTCTACCTATCATTCTTTCTATCTTTCTTTCTATCTATTTCTATCTTTCTGTCTATATTTCTTTCTTTCTTATCTATCATTCTTTCTTTCTCTCTTTCTTTTTATTTTTTATTTACCTTTTTTCCTTCCATCTTTCTTTCTATCTTTCCATCTATCCTATCTTTCCACCTTTCTTTCTATCTTTCTATCTATATCAGTCTTTCTATCTTTCATTCTATATCTTCATATCTATCTTTCTTTCTTTCTACCCACCCTGGTATCTTTCTATCTTTCTATCTATCCTATCTTTCTATCTATCTGTCTTTCTTTTTTTCTCTCTATCTTTCTTTCTATTTTCTATCTTTCTGTCTATCTTTTTTATCTATCATTCTTTCTATCTTTTGCTATCTATCTTCCTTTCTATCTCTCTTCCTTTCTATCTTTTTATCTATCTTTCTATCTTTCCATCTATCCTTTATCTTTAAATCTTTCTATCGTTCTATCTTATTTTCTATCTTTCTTTTAATATATCTTTCTTTCTATCTTCTATCAGTCTATCTTTCTTCTATATCTTTATATCTATCTTTCTATCTTTCTTTCTATCCATCCTGCCATCTTTCTATCTGTCTTTCCATCTGTTTCTGTCTTTCTATCTTTCTATCTATCTTTCTATCTGTTTTTCTATCCTATCTTCTATTTTCTATCTTTCTTTATTTCTTTCTACATCTTTATATCTATCTTTCTTTCTATCCATCCTGCTAATTTTCTATCTTTCTATTATCCTATCTTTCTATGTATCTGTCTTTCTATCTTTCTATCTTTATAAAATTTAACTGTGTTTATCCTTCTATCATTCTTTCCATTTGTCTTTGTACTCTGTCTATCTTTCTTTTTATCGTTCTTTCTTTCTATCTATATTTCTATCTATCCTTCTATCTATCTTCCTTTCATCTATCTTTCTATCTATCTTTCTATCTACCTATCTTTCTATGTGTTTATATCTAGCTATTGTACGTTTGTGTGTGTGTGTGTGTGTGTGTGTGTGCGTGTGCTGTGTGTGTGCGGTGCGTGTGTGTGTGTGTCGTGTGTGTGTCTGTGTATGTGTGTGTGCGTGTGTGTGTGTGTGTGTGTGCTAGTTGTGCGCCCTGATGACGATGCGACGGAAAACTTTACTGGGGCCGGCCCCAGGCTGCAATGTAAACGCACAAAAATGTGGGTCCGAGTACCGCAAGTTAGGCCGGCCCTTCACTGTAAACGGGGTCTATGATGCGGCTTCAGCAGCAGAACGCTGCTGAATCCAAAGTATCCTTCGGTTCAGTGAACCGGGGGATACAATAAATTGTGTAACACTGGTACCATATGGACGAAAACAAACACGACAATAAAAAGCCGTTTCATAATTCAACACAACAGAAATGAACAGTCATGTATTGATATCAAATGTAATAACTGTCTCCAATTTCATAAACAAACAGGGACAGATGTACAAAATATTAAAAGGGAGAACGAGGAAGCTGGTATATAGTCTTGATTCCAGACCATGTGATTTTTTTTCTTCGAGTAGCCCTGCGGGTGCAAAGTTGCACCCACACCAGGTGATGGCAGTCACATAATAGGAAAGGAAATTAAGACACTAGTCTTAGTCAGAGCAGTTAATTGAAGATAGTAGTTTCCTTTGATAGGATGGATTTACCTAATTGACTGGAAGATAGACTAGCTGGTATATCTTGTTCGAAAGATTTCGTTTCATGTGTTTGGTATATGTGGTTTGCGAATCTGGATTATATTACGTGATATCAGGTGAAGATTGTAAGAGGCACTAATAATATATTGACAAGATGTACAAACCTTGTTTCAAACAAATTACTAAATATTCTTTTTAAATTTGATTTTGAATTTGATGCGTGCAGTTAAGGAGCATTACATCAACAGGGCATTATTGGTTCATTCTTTACGTGAAGCAACTGCCCTGATGTGTTTTGAATCAAACGAGATTGTCTTCATGTAGTGAGATTGTTGAAATTGCACATGATACACGATATGAGTTTTATTTCATTTCCGTGAGTGCATGGGTAATGCACTTGATTTTGTTTGAGATGAAAAACACTTGCTATACGTAATACAGGTGTTTGATAAAAATGGTATTACCCCACAATGATTTATACATGTAGAGTAGTTATGACAAAATACATTTTGATATGCTGGAATGAAAGGTACAATATTTAAACATTGTAAATCCGTTACAAGGCCTTATGCTGGGGTAAAGAAATCTTGTATGAAATATGAGATTTGGAGTTGGACAGAACAAAGTCTCACTTGACAGCTACAAGATGACACAAAAAGTAATTTTTCAAAAAGTTTTGTAACACCAAATGAACATGACAAATATCCCACTAACCCACTCTAGTTGTAAAGCTACACCATTGTTCCCTATACACAATGTTACACTCTATACTGTGTGGTGACAGCCATGGGAAAAAAAAATCCTCTTATCCAAAAATAAATCCAATGGAAATTAATAACTGACTTCACCATATTCCCATAAAAATAAATAAACACATGGCAACATCATTCAGTGGAATGAACTTGGTGCCATATCCTCTCTATTCTTGCCACGGTGAAGGTATCTGTATTATTATTATTTGTCACATTACAAGCCATAATGTTTCTGTAAAAATGAGAGGATATGATTATGATAATGATGATGATGATGATGATAACGGTAGTGACAATGATGATGATTATTATTGTATTAGAAATATTGAGGATTAATTTGTCAAATTTCATCACAAAAGTTAGGATATCATATATGGGGGCACATGAACCGATATAAAGACAAACCTGTCCTAGACGCCATCTCTCCATAGCAGCCAACCTGCCTATATTGGCCACTGAATTTAAACACAACAAAAAAGTAACTACCCCCTTTTTCAAAATACGATAACTTTTTAAAAGAACGGTTTCGAGCAAAATAATTTGGCAGGAGTGTTTCTGCACTTGTTGACTAATTTCTGTATGAAAATGTGATTAATTTGTCAAGTCATGCATGAGTGAGCACATGTTAAAGGCAAAAATGTCACTTTTCAAAAGTCACAGGGATCATTTTGGGGAATTTGTGATGCAGGATTTTGATAAATTCTGTTTCTGGTTAATGATTAAGCGTTATTTACGTTAATCATCTATCGCTTGACCGCCTTACACCTCCCCAGGCACTTTTCACCTTTTATGATTCAGTGAGCTAAGTTTAAAAAAAATCACCTTTCCTCAATTTTGAAATCATAAAATCCATTAAGTTTATTGAAATCGGATATTTTTCAGCAAAATGTAGTTTTACATGTTTTACAAACAAAAGAGGTTGTAACCATGTTATGGTTGAGTGAGCACATTTTATAAATAAAGCAAAAAAAATGCCATTATTGAACATTATTTTGGCAAAAGAGACGACTCCTGTGACTTTTGAAAAGTGACAATTTTACCTTTAATGCATGCTCACCCATGCATGACTTGATGGATCAATCACATTTTTACACAGAAGTTAGTCAATGAGTGTAGAAACACTCTTGCCAAGTTATTTTGCACAAACCTGTTTTGTTAAAAAGTTATGATACGTTGAAAAGGGGGTAGTTACTTTTTTGTTGTGTTTATTTCCCTAAAGACATAATAATGTGTTTAAAAACCTTCTTCAGCAGCCAACCTGCCTATAAGACCATATTTTCATCTCCCTTTGGTGGTCACTAAAGACAGGTCTCACGGTTCTTGAAAGCTTCAAGACATGCTCTCAAAATCATCATAATGCTACTCTTTTCTCCCATCATGCAACAAATTTGAACATTCCATACCACTAATAACCTGAATAAATTCCACATGCATTTTACCACCATGCAATGAAGGGGTTTACCAAACACTCGGGTCGCATTGCATTCAAAATTACTTGCGTTTTGGATTAATTTTGGTGTGAATTTTTTTGTAATGGTGTCTCCAAATGGACAAACACGCTGGGAAAATGATAAAATCGTAATTCAAAAGTTGAGTTTTGTATCAAATGACTGAAACATACTGAAGTACACCATATTCCAGATACAGGTGTCGGTTACCTTTGATTCTTATTACGCTTGTGTATTTATGCAGGAGGTAGCAGAAAAGAAAGCCATACACCAAATACAGGTATTCAGTGGATATGCTCAGAGTTTGTTCATGAGTCTGGGTACTAGAGTCACATACCAAACACAGGTTTTTAGTGTCAATTGCAGGAGTTGGAATTTTGTTTGAGTCTAGCGAAGCAGAGAACATTCCAAATCCAGGTGTGTCTGGTTGATTGCATGATTTTTTATTTTTTTTATTTTGTGCATGGCAAGCACAGCTGTTTGTTGTTATTTGCATAATGACATGTTTATTCATGCTTAGAATCAGGGAAGAAAAGAATATACACGTACCAAAAGGCCTTTACTAATTCGTTTGTTTATTTTCTTTTTCATGCCGCTTGCCGGCTTGATATGAAACAACTTTTAAATTACAATTTTATCATTTTCCCAGCGTATTTGTATGATTGAAAACAACCATTAAAAAAAAAATTCACCAAATTCCAAATCACGAGTAATTTTGAACGCAGCCTGACCCGAGTGTTTTATAAAAGCCCACTGAAGAGCCAGATAGAGGGATACCTATGTTAACGAGTGATATTCATTATAAAAGGTTCATTATTCCGAACACCTAAATTTCTAATACATCTGTACAACAAGTGATGAGATATCTCGTCTCTTGACTTCAATGGGTTAAAGTATTAGGCTATACATTGTGGAGCTTCAAATTAAAAAAATTGTCAAACTTTGCTATATGAGCTACATAGTAGTGTTCAAATGGACAAATAAACACCCTAGAATACAAAAGTTTGGAAAGTTATGCTGCCACTGGCAAGATATGAATGAATAAACAATTAATACTCGGGGCGAGTTTAAATAGCCTAGGTGTACACACAGTAAGTCTATGGGAGGAAATGAGCAGATGAATCCGGTCAACTTATGATTTTCAGTTTTTTAAAGCACTAAATAATCATTTTGAAATGCATTTTTTTTCAGGGCTTTATTTTATGACCTTATCAAAGCTACTTGGAGCATGGAGGATTATGTAGCTCACATTTTTTAACTGTGGTAAATGTTAGCCAGTGGCTTTAAGTTCATTGTTTTGTTACTTTTTTTGTAATTGCATTTGTTTTTTCGTACGTAATGGCATTTTTTAAATCTTTGTTGTTGTCTGTACGGAGTTGCTGAATATCCATGATTAAAGAAATAAAATACACACACACACACACACACACACACACACACACGCACACATGCACACGCACACGCACACGCACACGCACACGCACACGCACACACACACACGCACACACACACACCCTCCCTAAATAAACAAACAAATTCTGTCAAGCATTATTTCCCCCTCATACTGTAAACAAAAGTAACTATTAAACTTATCTGCAAATATAAACTTAAGCTATATTTGTTGATCAGCTGAACTTTGTCTGGGAATCCCCATCTAGGGACGTGTGATACTAGGGAAGTACCCAAGACATAAGACCTTCAGAGTTTGAAATCTATGGAAAGTGAATTGACCACATTGAGACCAATATCAGGGTGAATCAATTTGCCACAGACAAACATACACCAACAATGTTTGTCTTTAGTAAAATGTGAACAGACCAATGTCCCGGCACATCCCCCCCAATGATTTTTGGTTTATAAACTTCTCCAAAAACAAAACAAAAAGTTCCGCAACTTAACTTTGAGCATTGGTATCTTTCTTGGCAATATAGTATAATCAGGGAAAAAAATACACGGGGGCTCGGGGCGATTTCGCCCCCAAAATGCCAAAAGAGCCCCCAAAATTTGCAAAAGAGCTTCCCGTAAATTGTCATAGGGTTCAATACAGAAGAATATCTGTAACAGGAAACGTAGAACGCGAAAAGAAAATTTTAATTTTTTCCCGAGTATAAAACTTAATATTGGTATCGTTTGTTGAAAAGTTTTCCATATCCCTCAACAATGATACCTCATTTGCTATAATTGTTGATTCATGGAATGTGTAAGACATTTTAATAAGGGGCCAAATTAAAAGTAAAAAGCTGCAAAATGCATTGGTATTGTCACCAGTTCAGTGTTCATTTGCATGGAGAGTGGATTGTGTGTAATGATGTTGTGATTTTTAATTAAGTGTTATGACTTGGCCACATATTAAAATGTCTTTCACATTCCATGAATCCACAATCACAGCAATCATTGTAGAGAAAAATAGACATGCTTTTCAATGATATCAATATCAAGTATCATACTGTTATACCAAGAGAGATATTGATGCTCAAAGTTGAGTTGTGTTACTGTTTTTGAAAAGTTTACATGTTTTTCATCCTATCATATGAAAGCGGGTGTATTGATTTACGTACATGTAGGTTACTAGTTTTGCTTAGATTTGATACAGCTACAGAAATGTACATGGAAAAAAAAATAAAACTTTGATTAGCCTCATCAAATTATAGGTGACCCACATTTTATAGTTATAGCAAATCTACAAATTAAATTTTATACATATACCATGAACCATCACCACTGACAAAAGATGCATTTCAATGAGAACAGACCTGTTTACTAAAGAATTCAAATCTATGGACTTATATTTCCTAGGGACCTACAAACGATTTTTTTCATTAACCTGTTTCTAATGAATACAATTTAATACTTGGAATCTAACCGACATATGTTCATTTTTATAGTTGTTGCCGTGTCATGCAAGCCAGTCGGTCTATTCTAGAAAGAGATATGTAGGATGATGCTGAATTTAAGAAAGGGTGGTGCTTCCAAGAAAACAATGTGGTTAGAACTTAAAAACAGTGAACTTAGTGAGAAATTTACTCTGATCTCTGGAATATTTTTCAAAGAATATATTTAACACATTTAAAAGGTATATAGTATTTTATTTGTATTTTATTTATCTTTTTTTAACTTGTAGCAGTTTATTCTGCAAACACTACTATTATTCAATATATGATGCCAGCTAAATTTGATACATCAGAACAATGTGGACAAATATAGTATTCAAATTTATTGAAGAAAATTTTCGGAGAGCCTTTTGATGATCAAATGACATTTAAGCGATATATGCACATTTCTTTTAATTGTGAATTTGCATACATATTGCATGGCGATATATAGAACAACTAGTTCATAATTTGTGAAATTATGAAAAAATTATGAAAATAGCCTATGATATGCCAGAATGAAATTTGTCTGAAATATGAATACTGTTTGAACACAATACTGGAATTAGGACAACTGATGAAACAAGAGCCCCGGGGCACGACGCTCACCTGAGATCTCGGCAAACTCTCTATCGACCATAGACAAAACAATCAGTTTATAACATATAGTTTTGCCCTTGGAGCCGGATATCTGGACACAACGTAGCCAAATGAACCAGTTGTGCATCCCCTGCCATACGCTGATTTTGGCCCAAGTTAAATTAAATTCTAACGATCCAGTTTTTATATAAAACAAGGCACACCCTAGTATTTCTTAAAATTCGATCCTTGACTACTTATGTACCTTGACGCCCCAAAATAACATGAGCCCTATACGCATACTCCACCCAAGTTTGGTTACAAAGGGCCTTGTAAGGTTAAGAAAGTTACCCTAGTTGGGCCTTATGGGCCCCTGCCCCGGGCCCACAGGGGGGGGTGCGAGGCCATGCTAGGCTGGTGTACCATTCCAGGAGTAAAAACCTCTTTCCCCTTCCCCCTGGAGGGATTCATTTCCAGCCAAGTTTGGTCCAAAATCCGCAACTGTGTCTGAATTGATGGGTGAATCGTGTGAATTATTCCTAATAGGGCCCTACCTCTCCAAACTTTTGCCCCCCTTGGGGGGCCAAACGGGGGCCACCCTGGGCATGCTGTCATGAGAAACATTAATTCAAGCACATATTAGAGGTATCTACACAGAGTAGTTGGCTTAACTAAACTATTTTTGGATTTAGAGAAAAAGGCCAATACCAACCAAGAAAGAAACTTGGCTTCTATTTGGATCCTTTTACCATTACGATAGTGTGACCTTTGAACCCCAAAGTATAACATTTTAGATCCCCTGTTAACGACACTCTATAACCCCACAGACTCTCTCCGGTCTTGCAAATTGATCCAGCTTGTGTGTGTTAAAAAGTTACCTAGTTTTGAAAACGTGCACATATATATGTGTCCCTGCCTATCGCCGCTCAGTGTTCCAGTGGAATACAATATTCCTTCGGTATTTGTACTCAACTTTCTCCACGCGTCCTCTCTTTCCCTCCCCCTGATGGATTACATTAACCACTCAAAGCTTTTGCGTCTAAATCCGACTGCTATGTGAAGGTGAATATATTCCATTATAGGGCCCTACCAACTTTTTGCCCCTCTTTTGGGGGGCCACAACCGTATAGCCACTTGTAAGCAATTGTCATGCTGCAGATTCACTTTCATATATAAGACTTGGCTCTCTTCAACACAAAGTGGTCTACTAACCTAAAACTCCTCTTTGGAACTATGAGAAGAATGATGTTTGATAAAACACTAACCTACCTCTTTGACTTATGGGCCCATTTTGGCGCTTACCTCCCCTTTATGACGGCCCCTGGTACTGGACCAGGCGTGGAACCAGTCGAAGGCACCCTATCAATTCCCTGACGCCCCTAAGGAATCATTCACTAGAGGCAAGTTATTGAGAGAAAGAAAAAAGGGCAAATCAATCAAATAGTGCATTTGGGAAAGAAGAAGCTGGAAAGATTGTTATAAAAAAGTTATACAGCCGACGAGGACGCACATAGAGGAACGAAGCTAAACAGCGAAATGCGCACGACGTGCAGACGAACGCAAAGAACGAAAAAACAAAGCGTACGGCACGACGGACAAAAGCAAAGGATCGCAATAGCTCACATTGAGCTTTGGCTCAGCGTGAGCTAAAAAACACAAAACATTTACTGGTTTCTTCGGGGAAAACATCGCCAAAGTATAAAAATTTAGACTTTTGGGCAATTATTAGTGGGTGGGGTAGTGTGTAAGGAGGGGGGAGGTGGGTTATAAGGACTAGTGTTGTAGTCTAGGCTCAGCTTCGGGGCCAATTTTTGGTGGCCTCGACCTCGGTCTGAGTTACCAGTACACACCCTATGGAAAGGTACAGGTTTGGGCGGTCTTGGGTCTGGCCCGGATCTTATGGCCTCAACTACAACACTGATTAGTAAGGACTACAAACAGATTATTACCAAAGTAACCAAGATTAACACGAAGCTCAATTGCAAAAGGTACTAAAATCTACTCATCAACTTCTGAGAAAAATGCATTTCTTTGCCAGAGTTTGTACATGCACTTACAGAACAAAGTATGTTACATGTACAGGTAAATGACATGATTAGGGGTAGTCCTCACTTTGGGGTACAACTATTCCAGAATCAAGTAAAATGTGCAAGGATTCTACTGTGAAAACTTTGTAGTAATTTCTATGGGATTACTTTCTCTCAGGGCATGAGAGAAATAGAGTGCTGGTATGTTCATGCTTGACTCTCCTACAGTAAACAAATTCAAGAGAAATCCTTCCAGCCAGGAGACACAGCTGGTATCTCTTTCAACCAGTTTGGTTCAAGAGGCAATTTTTATTTCTCCCAATCATGTCAATGCCCTTCAACTCTTAATGTGCTGAAGTTGCAGATCTGCACCAAATAATACACATAAAGCCCAAAGAGGTTGGAATCCTCCGGCATGTTAAGAGTTATTCACATGCGATATTTCCCCCTTGGTTGTGTGATTTGACTTCAAATTTTATTCTAAAGTAATATACTGTAGGTAAATGGTTAAGCATTGATGTTGATAACTCACTTTTGGTAGAAAATGATTTAGCACCTTTTCCAACTGAGCTCTTCCAATGATGACTTTAAAAATTATGGAAAGGGGGGGGGGGAAGGGGGTAGACACCAAATCAGAGTTTACCAACAGATGTACCAGGAAAACTGGAAATCCACAAAGGTTACATATCTGTATCAGTTAGACATCGGATCAAAACCCACACCAGAACTGGGTAAGCAAGGTTAGCAAATGGATGCATTCCATATCAGAGGAACAGATGCAGAGTTAGCCATGGTAGTGTGTGAGTTAATAATAATGGGCACCTGGGGATGCGATGGTAACTATAAATGAGGTACTTACATGTTACCGAGCTGTCTATACGTTTCATACGCTTGCCTTAGAAACGTATGTCTGTGAAATGAAAACAAAATGGCAAGGTTTGTAGTACTGTTAGTTTTTATACTTGATATCATTAAGAGGCACTGTTACAGTACATGCTTGAAATGAAGACAACAGTGATATCATACATTTTTTAAGGGATGATTTGGTGGGTGTTCAGAAGGTATGTGTAGATTTTAATTTTAATGATGAAATGTAATGTGGAATGTTTTGGTAATATAACTTTAAGTATTACAATGTATTACAATGTAATACATACAGAAGAATAAAGTGTGGTACAATACAATACAATACAATAATTAGCCGATAACGACTCTGTGTATTCATAAATACTTGTACACAAACTACATACATGTACATGTCCCACTCCCATGTTGAAGTTTAGTTTCAATTAAAAATACATAATAACAGCAACAATAAAAATATATCAACAAAATTACAGTTCACTACACCTTATACCTTTGTTTTGGAGGGGGGGGGGAGCATTCAGTCACAAAAAAGGGAATATGTTTTGTAAATATAGTAAATACAGATATGCTGGATTAAGAGCCAGCCAAACATGAAGTAAACATGACAGTAAAATTACCCTTGGGATTAAAGGCCAAGTATAGTTTTGGTTGATCAAACCAATTATTTTATCAATCTTTCACAATGTATGCTATTGTGAAGCCAGACATCAGAACAAACCTATTGTAATTGTACAATGACTGTAAAAATGAAAACAAAAATATAACACTGCATTCCAGTCAAAAGGTGATATCATGTTAGCAAATATTACACTCAAAATATGCAAATCAAATCTAGTTGTACTTAATTTCATCTTAAGTAATCTAATTACTACACTTTCACATAGCATAACTGTAATGCA
>JZLH01S0269376.1:3465-16467 GCA_001188425.1 Eucidaris tribuloides
GTTAGATACATGTAAAGTCTTACACAAGCCAGTTCAAACTCATAGTGTAAACCACTATCATATCGGAAGGCTACCATAAGCTTGTGAAATTTTATAGAACAAACAGAAAAAAATGTAATGTTTGCCACACTTGGAATGAGTCATGATCATAGTTACTACAGAAATTTGAAGAGAAAAAAAACACACACACTCACACCTAAAAAAATTTTGTTCATAAATTACAAGATGGAACAATGTACTATAAATCCTCTTTCATTTACCTTTTCATTGAGTAATGATGAAATTGACTAACTTGTTTAAATGTTCGGAGTTGCACTTAATGCCTAAAGTGCAAATAAGGTGATCATTAGTGCAAAGCACTAATTTTTGATGAAGGTCTTCATATAAGCTATGTTACAAATATTCATGTATGCACCAGATATACATCTATATATAGCTGCAGGTATACTTTCTGCAAAATTTAACTAAAGCCATTCATACAGCCGTCCATCACTACACGAATGGTTGCTTTTAAATGCCTCACGAAAGACCTCTGTCCCTCTAAAAGAACTGGTATGGTATCATTACATCATTAAGGACATCTAAAGACTGCAAACTGGCTTATTACCTTCGCCAACAAAGAGGAGGTATTTTGATCACGCAAGTTTGTATGTTTGTTAACAGTCTCACAAGTACAGTTTTACATCCAGCCCCATGAAATTTTGACATGTTTCAAAAAGGAAAATGCTAGACCAAGTTCAATATTCAAGGTCATACATGTAGGTCAGGTATCAAGGTCAGTGTCAAGCAAAAGACATATCGTCCACACAGTTGGTAATTTAGGGGATAAGTGGTCTCATCTGTTGGGGCAAGTTGTCCCATCTGTTAGTCATTTAAGTCATCCCTACAGATGTTCGAGGGTCAGAAAAAAATCCCAGCAACTCAGTCAACATTTTCAAACATTATTTTTCTCCAGGTTATTGGGTGGTGGGAGACATAAATGGTAACTTTGGCGGAGGTACTTGCACTCTCTGAGCACAGCCCTAGTTTCTAATTTTCATTATCCCCTCTAACTTGCAGTACTCCGCCATCATGGTCTTGCTGCTCATCCTGGAGCTGGCTGCCGGTATTGCTGGCTATGTCCTCCGGGATGATATCGACAAAGAGATTGAAACGAACATGAAGGAGCTGCAGGTGAACTACAACGTGACCGGACCAAGCTCAACCAAGGAGCTCTTTGACTCCATGCAGGAGAACGTGAGTGGACAAAGAAGTGTGCCCCCAGGGAAGATTGGCCTGTGGGTTGCCAGATTATTTATAGCAAAAAAGTAAAAATAAATGGATAGATAAAAGAAAGAAAGAAGCAAATACACTGTAAAAAAATAAATTAATTTTGAAGAAAGTAGTGTGCTGCCAGAGTAATGAAACCTTTTCTGATACAGGTACCCATGTGTAAGTTTTTTTGTAAGGACATACAACCCTTGCTTAATGTGTCTGTAGGTTCGTGACAAAATTTGGGACCCCCATCTGTGCTTTGAAAAACTTGAAGAGCAAAGTATAAATAGTGTAGACAAAAGTGGCCCAGTGAAGGAGTTATAGTAAATAGTTATAAGCAAACAGGTAAATGATTAAATTGATTGACTGATTAATGAAAGAAAGAAAAAAAGAAGTGATTAAATTAATGGATAAATAAATAAATGATTGGATGAATAAATGAAGAAAGAAAGAAAGAAAGAAAACCATTAGAGGGGAACATCCCAGTATGAGTATTGTTCCTACACAACCCCACCCTTATCCACCCAAAGAGATTCTATTTATGGGTTGGTAGATGGTCCTTCATGTTATCCTTTGATTGACTTGCCCAGAGCACTTGGCAGACAAATTATGATTCATGTTCTAGTGTTTTACATCAGGCTTCCATGACCATACAACCCTGAAAAAAGATTTTCTTAAAAGTATTTTATTCATAACTTGCCTCTACAGCAGATGATGTAGTTAAGGTGGGGTGTGAATAGAAGTGAGTGTGAGATGGTTATTTTTGTAGCATGTGGTAAAAGGGGAATCCCCACCCCCATCCTCATTTGGGCTGTTCAATGTTTTCAGGGATGACCAAGTTTGCATGATTTGGAACTGCATAAGGTTACTATTGCAAGTTATCTTTGGCAGAAAAAATTTTAAAGAATGAGGAAATTTTAGAGCATGATATATTGGTAACAGATTTTCACTGAAAGTGCAGAATTTTTCGTCTGAAGACATCAAGAATTAAAAGAGAATTTAAAAAAAGGAAATTTATACAGTATATAAATACACTGTACTGCACAAAATTAATCAATCTTACAAATCATAAATGTTCTTAGAATTGTTTTCAGTATACAGTATATAAATACACTGTACTGCACAAAATTAATCAATCTTACAAATCATAAATGTTCTTAGAATTGTTTTCAGTGCTTAAATTTTGCTTTAAAACCAAAAGCTGTTCAGATACATGATCTGATTTTATTAAAGTGTCACCATGCTCATACAAATTTCTTAATAAAAATTTATAGGTATTGCCATAATCTTTTCTACTAAAATTTGTGTGTATGTCCAAGTGGAATGATGATTTCAAGTACTCCATGGGACAATTCTGAGCAATGTCAAATAATAACCCAACCCAGTTTGCGTATGTATGCAGTTGGTATATAAACTGAGATAGTGTCAAGAGTAGCATTTACTTGATAAGGTGTGTCCATTCCCAACCTTTGACATTTCATAGTGTATTATTGTGTGGTGGTGTGTTGGCGGCATGTGGGGATACATTCCAGGTTGCTTCAGCCTGCATTCAGTTCTACCATGGTTCTACCTCGTACTGGCTTATGTCAGTGGAGCAAGCTGCTGCTGTATTGGGTCAAAGGTCATCCCAATCACTATGTTTGTCAATCAAAGCACTCGACTGCGTGCGGGGGCCATGATGAGTTGAAATCTTGAAGACGACAAGGACTATACACTGTAATGCAGTGTTTGGTGTCATTGAATCCAAATCTGTCATTGGTGGTGGTGGTGGTGATGGCACCTGCTTGCGTGCATCCATGCATACATGTACATTGCACTATTATGTATATTAACCGATCCCTCTGCACCTATTATACAATACCAGGCTTGCCAAGGGTTACACAAATGGGTTTCACTTCATTGCACTGCTATTTCTCACTGTTACATGTACGTTATCTGTTGCACTGCCATTCAAAATCCCATTATACCTTTCCAACGTATACCATAAAATGAACCCCTGATTCCACCCCAAGACTTGTTCCATTCAGCTTGTGTTTGTGTTGTTTAAGTGTTGCTTTGCAGTACCCCACCATGCATTTTGTATTGTTTGCAGACCTACCTACAGTACATGTACCTGTACGTACTACATGTACATGTACTATGATCCAGATGTGTAAAGATGTGCGAGTGCATGTTTGTGTGTGTAGTTTGTGTATGTTTGTATCAGGTAGGAAATAAAATTTTAATGTGGGTTTCATGTAGGGGCTTCTTTCATTTTATTCGTTTTTTTTTTTTTTTTAGGGGGGGGGGGGGCCTCTGTTGAATTTTGGAGGCTTAATTCCCCTCTGCCCCAGGTGTATTGTCCTAAGTACTGTGGTTGGTTTGTGAGTGTGAACACAAAGCTTGTCATACATTCTGTCATAATGACTAAATGTGTATATTTTGACAATTGTTTTCTGCTATGAATGTTCAATGCATACATGATTATCATTCAAGTTTTAAGTCTAGTGTATTTCATGATGTACTGTACGTGTATATGTGCAGTAAATTCTTATACAGTATAGGCCTAAATTAAGTATTCATTCCCATAAATGTGTTTTTTTTATTATTTTTATGTTCAAGCTGGATGGCTTGAAACAAGTCTTTCTGTTTTCATTTTATTTTACCACAATAAAGAGAAATTCATAGTATACTTAGTAAGACTCGACACAAAAATAAGCAAAAAGCCATTTATAGTACAACATTTGAATTTGTGCAATTTAAAAAAAAATAATAAAAAATTAAATGTGTTTTTACCTCATGTTCATGTATTTTCATACAACTAGTGTACATGTAAATACACCAAATAAATCACTCTCTGTACCATTATTTTCATGCAGTAACTGACCATGAACTTGATTTTTTTTCTGTCTAATATGAAATAAGAAACTACCGTTCCTTTCAGGCTTGTAAATTTACTGTAGGTGCCTGTTACTGTGATGAAAACACATCCAAAAATTGACCATACCAATTGTTTTATGAAAATCCTAAGTGTGGCTCCCAATATAAATAAGTTTGAAGTTATTATAATGCATGTAGTAGATTATCCCTTCAAGTGTCTTATGTGCAGCTGTATGTAATGTATACATGTATGTACCATATTTATATATGTTTCAGAATATGAGATAACCCATTACCCAAATAATGCTGCTGATATCAATCCTTGCTTATGTAATGTATGTGTATGATGTAGACCCACTGGAGATGACTGGTTTTCCCACAAAATGTACCTTCACAAAAGCATTTTAAGGACATTGGCTAAATCTCTTAACTCCTCAAAAATGTGATTTCGTTTGGGTTCTGCTGCACCATATCGCCAAATATTACAAATTTCATGTGAATAGATACATGTAAATAGAGAAAAATCACTTCACTACATAGTATCGACTACATGCACTGAGTCATTTTGTGATAGGGGATGTTCTGCAAAAAGCTAAACTTCAAGCCTTAAGTCACTAAAAGTAATTCAGTCCCAGTTAATTTGGTAACACATTGCAAATCACTGCTTTCCCATTTGTAATTCCCTGTGTTTTGACTGATGAAAATTTTTCAAGTACAAATTATGATTCCAATGCCTACATGTAAATTTGGCAAAATGTATTTACATGTAATGTATGTCCTCTGACAAATAGAGGTGGTGTAATTTGAAAAAAACAAATAAAACAAAACAATGATTTTTCATTCCAAAATATGCTTTCTTGCTGATGGGCTCTGGCTGAAGTTTGTAAGACCATTTACAAGAATATTGTTTTACAAACAAAAATAAATTTGGCATACCATCAAGAAATACAACATCTAATTGTGTATTTCCCTTGAAATTTTAATGTAGTTGTCAAATTTCTTTCAGTAAGTCTGAATAATCAACATGTTGTGGTACCTGTACACCAAAACTCCAGTCACCAGTGGGTTAACTTCATGTAATATTTGTATCATTGCTGTTGTTATTAACTCTGTTTTGTCTGCTTTTGTCTGCCAGTTTGTCTGTCATGCATGCCCGGCAAAAAGACACTATTCCTGTATACTCTGTACAGTAGTAATGTCTTCCAGCCGGGCACACAATGATATTTAT
The DNA here is from genome assembly GCA_001188425.1 of Eucidaris tribuloides. Lineage (NCBI taxonomy): Eukaryota > Metazoa > Echinodermata > Echinoidea > Cidaroida > Cidaridae > Eucidaris > Eucidaris tribuloides. The sequence goes on from JZLH01S0269376.1 coordinate 8,807, forward strand.
CCCCACTATGCATACTAATCGGATCATTAAACTGCTTCATCCACTTCACCGCAACTCACACACCCCACAAAAGTTGAAATGCTGTGGCATCTCTAACTACACGAGCTGGTTTGGCTTCAATGACACTAACTACAACATGGTCCCCGCGTCCTGCTGCATAACGGCAGAAACAGGCTGCAATATGGACGTATCCCCAGATCCCGTCGTTGCTGGCGAGAAGATCTACACGAAAGTAAGTTGGAAATTTCCTCTTGTTCACACCTTGATATATTTTTACGTTGTTGGGGGTTCTAGCTGAAATGCTGCGGTGTCGACAACAGCACGGATTGGATTGGATGGAACACCAGCGCCCCTGGGACGGTGCCTGAATCTTGCTGCGTGGAAGATACTGTGAATTGCAACGTCATCGGTGACGATTTAAATGTCTACTCTGAAGTAAGCATAGCACTTTTACAAAGAAGTACAGACAAGAAATACTCAATTGACATGTTTTTGGAAACTGATAACTCCACTTTGCATTTCTAATATACAGGCATCCCAGTGCCAACCTGGAAATCAGGGAAAATGTGGAAAATGATTTTCCCATTTTCCAGTTAGGGAAAAGTCAGGGAATTTGAGGAAAGCAACTCAAATCGGGGAAAATTCAGGGAATTTTGTTTGTTTATTGTTCTGACATTCTAAGGACATGAGGAGAAAAAAGAAAAGGAAAAGCAAGAAAAATGTCAAAATGATGATCCTGGCATTTTTTACCTTCATTAGGGAAAAATCTGGGAATTATGTTTTTGTGAAATGCTGGGACCCCTGACACACCTGTAATTTTATTTTGTAAAATATTAGGTGTTTAAAAGTCACATCCTGATCAGTTCTTTACAAAGAAAATTTATAATGTAGGAAAGTAATACCAATAACAGAATGAGTCCACCCCAGTATTGTTTTATCTAGTGTAATTATTGACAAGTTCTTTCAATGGCAAGTATCAATCAAATTAATTGGCTTTTTCTAGACATTAAAAATAATGAAAAAAATTTCCTCACAGATGAAGTGTCATTTCATTGAAAGAACCTATCAATACTGTTGAGAGATTCAATAGTGTAAAAATCTCCATACAATCTAACTTTATATGCAGAATTGAATTTCAAGTTCCTTTAGAAAGTGAAAGTCCTTCAGTTTATCAAGAGATACAAATTGTCACTGTCACAAGTTGAAAAAATCCTACTTACAACTGATCAGGGTCAAAAGCTTTTGAAATAAACAGCAAAGTTGCTTGGTAAATCATCATAACAATAACAATGAGTGCATAACTTCTGTCAAAGGTGAAGTTGCTTTTAATGCATCACTTATTTTCTTTGAATATAGTATGGAACGTTCAGAACCATGGATAATTTGGTACTACAGAGCTGCTAAGTCTCCTTGATTCTACAGGAGGTTCAATGAAAGTTAACCCTTCTTTCAACATAAATACAGAAACATTTCATGAGCTCCCTGATCAAGGGCAGAGTTTTTAACGGCAGTGGGTTTCATTTATAATTTTTCATATTTATGCATACTTATGCATAGACATGTACAAAAGAGCTCAAACCTCACATGCAAATTGATTGGTTGTGCAGTTGTGCACTCGCACTTTCATATTAGTATTTTTGGCAAATGAATTTATTTTCTTATATCTCAACAATATTGGTGTCAAATGTTGTATGGGAGTGAAACGTGGTGTTTGAGTGAAAATGAGATGGGGATTCTGAGAAGGACTGAGAGAGCAATGGTGAGAGCGATGTGTGGTGTGAAGCTGATGGACAGGAAGAAGACTGAGGTTTTGATGCAGATGTTGGATTTGGAAGAGACGGTGGATCAGATGGCGAAGGCGAACGGAGTACGTTGGTATGGACATGTGTTGAGGAGGGATGTTGATCATGTTTTGAGAAGGGCGCTTGAGTTTGAGGTGGCTGGTCAGAGGGGAAGGGGGCGACCGAAGAAGACATGGAAGAAGCAGGTGGTGGAGGAGAGTAGGAGGGCTGGGTTGAGGGAGGAGGATGCGCCGAATAGAGTAAAGTGGAGGGAGGGGGTGAGGGTGATTTCTGTGAATGCGAGGTGAACCCGGCCACCCCCGTAGCTCGGGGACTAAACCGGATTTAAAACCTGGATTACTACTAGATGGCGGCTTGGTGCTTGACTCATTTTACCATACTATACATGTGAATAAGCATACACTGTACATGCAATTACAAACACATGAATGTGACATAGATTTCGGTGGAAAGTTAGACATGACCATCACTGTATTGTGGTGCATGTATGTGATGTGTAAGTAACTCCCTAATTGGTGTTAGAAATCCCCTTGATGGAAACTTGTGATATTTGGCAGTTCTGTACTAGTATGTTAAAATTCAAAGAACATTTCCCAGTTTCCTTTATCATTTCCAAGTTACCACTGTCGTGTTTTTAATGCCATTCATTTCTACTTTCTTCAAGGGCTGCTACCCAGCACTGAAGGACAAACTGCTGAACAACATTGGGATCATTGCAGGAGTAGCCATAGGCATTGCTGTCGTTGAGGTGAGCCACGCCCCCGCTGTCCTCACATAGGACTACTCTCCCTGAGGACAATCCCCCGGGGACGAATCCCACCTGGCAACTCCCCCAAAGGATAACTCTCCTGGAGAACAAATCCCGGAGGACAAATCCTCATGAGGAGTTTATCAATATTTCCAGTTTAAAAATCTAAGTGGACATCGGGAGAGTTGTCCTCGAGGAGTTGTCTCCCATTTGGATTGTGTTCGGGGGAGTTGTCTTCCAGGGAAACCATCTTCTGGTGGAGCCATCTTGTGGAGGGGTTGTCAAGTGGGAGTCGTCCCGGGGGGAGATTTGCTGATACATTGTGACAGAACTCGGAGACCTCTTGTTGCTCTGTGTGCATGAGCCAATCAGCTTGTATGCATTAATGAGCAGCTTAGACATGTATTCAACAGTTGTGCAAGCTCACAACTAAATCTGCAACTTGACCAAACATTGTTTGAAAAAATATAATCCCAATGTGGGAATCTAATTACAGTGCATTCTCTCTATAAAGAAGTCCTCGGGACCCATCAAATTTGTTCTTTGTCACAAAAATTTCTTCATATCAGGGTTACAAAAACAATAAAATGCAAAGGAAATCCAAGATGTAGGACCAGAGATTTTACTTCTTAATGATTAAATTTTTGTTATATCAGTGTTCTTTATAACAAGAGTGCATTGTATTTTTAACTGTTGGAAATGGTAGTGAACCAAAAACTGTTGATTTCTATCATAAATTACGTGTGTGTAAGTGTAATGGGACTTAAAATGAATTTTCTCTCCCCCCACAGATCTTTGGTATCGTGTTTGCCTGCTGCCTGATGAGAGCGATTAAATCTGAGTATGAAGTGGTGTGAGGAAGGACGTGCTGACGGAAGGTGCGATGAAAGAAGAGGAGGAGAAGAAAACACTAAAAAAGATTAAACTATCTTATAAACAGTAACTTCTGTGGGCTTTCTATTTGGACAACATTCTATCAACAAGAGTTTATGCATCTCAAAGATCATCTCAAAATTATGAATAGATATATATTAAATAAAAACGGTATTTTAGAAAGAAATTCAAAGGTTTGAAAATTTCTATTAGAGATGTTTATTTCTGTACTATTTTTTCAAAATTGTGTAGTTATCTGAAAAAGAAAAATGCCAACTGGAAATAATGTCAGAGAAAAAATATGAAACATAATTGTGCCTCAAAAATTATTCAAAGAAATTGTATTAACATTGTGGTTTTTGTCTTCATATGTTAAGTACTGTTCAGGAGAAAATCTCTTACTGTTACCCCACAGGGGATGGGGTTTCATACAAATGACTACCAAAGCAAACATTTTGTTTAACTTTAAACTAACAATACATATAATTGTCTGGGAAATAGGCTGTTAATGTTCTAAATTTTGTAACTAGTACTACAGAAAACATTTAGCTGCATTTGAGTTGATTGATATAAATGATTGGCAGCACTTGGTATATTTCTTTCTAAATGTATATAAGCTATTAACAGTACAAAAAAAATCGGGGAAATTATCTATTACTGTACTACGTCTAAGTTTGTAACTAGGGAAAACCTGTCTTTTGAATGTTTGGTGAATTTGTTGGTATACAATACATTATTAACAGCACTTAGCAAATTACTTCCTCTAAATGTAGATAAAACTGTGTGCGTGCAAGGAAATGGTAGCATGCTTTTTATATTAAATCTTATTTGCAATACAAGCTTTCCAGCTAAATCTCAAAATTAGCTATGAAAATATGATCATATAGAGCTGTGTATAATTCAATTTTTTTCACAAGCAGTCACAAAGTGAGGCAAGTGCTGTGATGTGTGGTTTGTAATGTAATATGTTTATGTATTTGTATTAAGGGAGTAGTAGGTACTAATTGTGTATTATGTTACTGGTATGCATTCTGTGTTTGTACACAAGGGAGAGAGAAAATAGTATATGATATCACCAGACTCATCTACCCGACCAATCGGTTATAGAAAAAATATATAAATGTTTTTTGTGAAATTAAAGGATATAGAAATACAGTATGTGAAACAGGAAAAATAGTAATGATTTGGTTTTATCACGGAGATAATATCAGACTGAATGATGAGTTAGCCAATTATGTTCTTCATATTCATCATTAAAGAAGCCTGACATAATTCACAGAGATTGTCGTATTTTTGCAGCTCGTGTAATTTATTTAAAGATTACCACAATATTGTTTGTTACTGAGTATAGTACATGTGAGTGTAATAGTACCAGTACAGTGCTGTAAATATGCATGTAGGGACAACAACACTACAGATAGAATAACCAATACAAGTTCTGGATATTACCATACTTGCTGAGTATCACAGTCGGCTAAGAGCCAAAGAGACGCTATTGCTGTACAAAGTGTGTAGCATTAGAGTCCTTCTGCAGCATCATTTCCAGGAAAGATTTTTGGTAGGGATGTAAACACGAAATGGAGATCTTACCATTACTGTCTTAACTATAAATTCAAAACACACACACACAACTTTTGAATCTGAAATGAAATAAGTATTGTAAGTACAGTTTGCATACTGCTGTGTTTACGCTTTGGATTGGAGTAGCAATTTCTCGGCTCAGAAACATTTGCTGTTTGTGGCAGTAAATACCAAAACGTGATGTACATGTAGATACCTCATAGAGGAAGACTCATACAAGCTTGAGAGAAACACGGACTGATACCCCAATCGCTGTCACTCATGATCTTACACAGTCTACCAGTGTATCATGATACGACTTGTAAATTCCGTGACTGTAAAAATACAGTACTAGCTATTCCGTTTATTGTGGTGTAATAGTTTTGGGACAATGTGTGGTAGAGTAATATGTATAGTTCATAAATTTAGTCAGAAAATTTGCCTTCACTTGAATATGTCTGTGGATCCCGCTTATATCCCCTAACTGTATGCATCCTTGTGTTTTCTTGTATGCGTGATGATTAGGCTCATTAGCTTTTATTATAAAGTAATGATATATGGAAGAGATATTAAAAAAAAGTACAAAACATGTGTGATGTTAGTTTTATAAATCCTTCCCCAGTTCAATAATTCAAGCGGAATGTAACAATTTTAGATAACATGGACTGAAAACGTGCAGCTACGCATATCTATTTGCTTACATGATTGTGTCAAAGCCACAGCTGGATTGTTCCTATAGTAACTTCACCTTTATAATAAAAATATTTTAACGGAGAGTCAGAATTTCGTTAACCGATTCCAATTATTTGCACATCATAGGATAACATGTGTCAGTTTTTACTTTTCTAACAATTCTAAGTGTGTGCAGGAGTCACATACTCTTTCGTTTCTTCTGATAATACACTTCATCGGGTGACTAGAAAAAGGGGTTAATGCCTGTGTATTGTCTATGGGCGTTAACCCTTTTTTCCAGTCACCCAATGACTTGTAAGTAGCACCTAACCAAAAAACTTTTTTGCTTTGTTAAATAAGAATGAATTTTCCACCCAAAATTCGATTCCTTGCAAGAAAATTTCAGCATCCCGTTCTGCAACACAGTTTCTGTTGTTAAGGCATGTAATCAAATAAATTCAGTTTGAAAATAGACTGTTCTTCCAATTTTAAGATTAAGAATCCTGGCATATAGAACTAAAATCAGGTGGTAGATCAATGTATGGTATGTATGGTAACAGTGAGGACACTTATTGGTGTAATGGGGTATATATTGTATTGGATCACTGCTAGCCCTCCCAGCTTAATAAATTCTCTTACTCTCGTCTTCTAAATTACAAAGCTTATAGTCCCGTTTGTTCATTTTGGGGAAGTATGTGTTTGTTGGATTTTTGTTTGTGTGTTTGAGTTATATGATATGCACCTTGTTCATGTACATGTACTCCATTAGTCCTATTCCCCCTCCCCCATTGGTCCTACGCCCAATTGGTCCTGAACTCAATTGGTCCTGAACCCAATTGGTCCACACCCCATTCACCCTATATTTCACTGGTCCTAACATTATATCCCATTGGCCCAATATCCGGTAGGTCCTACATATACACCCCATTGTTCCTATAAATGTACTCCATTGGTCCTACACCACATTAGACATTACACCCCATTGGTCCTAATTTGCCCAGTGGTTCTGCAATTTACACTATGGGACCATGTGATGTTGGACCAATTGGCATTGATTCAGTGTGGTACAGTGAAACCAAGTTATAACAAAGTCCTTGGAAACCATGAAATTTACCTGGTTATATCGGGTTTCTTCTTGTATCAGGGTAAAACCCCCCAAAGAAATACAAAGAACTTTGACCAGTAAAATTATCTTCTTGTAACAAGGTTTTGTTATATCCGACCTCTTTATAACGAGGTTTCACTGTACAAGACCGTTAGATTAGGGGTCGAATGGGGAAAAGAACTATTGAAGTACAATCACTGTCACATGGTAGTTTGGTTTGTGGTAAGAGTAGACCATACAGTCATGTGAGCATTGTTGCCCCTGATCATGTGAATTCCTTGGTTGTAAAATTGATAGGACAAATTTCGACACGTGGCCAGGAAAATAGAAAGGCTCTGCAGTCCAGTAGACTTGCGTGGCATGCCTGAATGAAATGTTCAGAGGTTCATGGAAAAGGGTGGTATTAGCTGTTTAGCAAGTAGGCATCGCCCCATGTCTCGCGGTATGAAAAATGTCAACAAAAAGGGGTTATCAGGTGCCCTGTTTGTGTGACCATGTTTGTGTCTGCATATGTGTATGTGTGTGTGCATGCTTGTTAGTGCATATGTGTGTGTGTGTGTGTGTGTGCATGCTTGTTTGTGCATATGTATGTGTGTGTGTGTGTGTGTGTGTGTGTGTGTGTGTGTGTGCGCGCACGCATAGTGTAGTGTGTGTGCGAGGAGGTGGTCGTGTGAGTGTCGTAGTGGTGTGTGTGTGTGTGTGTGTGTGTGTGTGTGTGTGTGTGTGTGTGTGTGTGTGTGTGATGGGTGGTGTGTGTGTGTGTGTGTGTGTGTGTGTGTGTGTGTGCGTGTGTGTGTCCCGGGTGTGTGTGTCTATGTGTGGAACGAAAATCACCCTTCATTTTTTTATGAGGGGACAGGCCATATAAAGAGGAAGATGTATCAAAACTACGCACATAGAG
>JZLH01S0269388.1:3204-14369 GCA_001188425.1 Eucidaris tribuloides
ACATCAGGATATGTTTTACCACGGAAGAGGACAAATGTATGTCAGACATTAACAATTAAAACAATATTAAGCCGTTTTGAGAGTATGGAGCTGACAGACACTCTATGAACTTTATGCGTTATCGCAGTCCGTCGCGTGAGCTGCGTGTAGCGTATACCCGGGTGTGACGTCACACAAAAAGGTCCTTTCCTGTCGCCGGTTTCGGAGATGGGAGAGGGTCAATTTTATTTTCATAAAACCGAAGCTGACACACTTTCATGTTAGCTGCATAAAATGTTTAGATAACTCATTAAATTATAAAGTAAAGTAAATTTGTTGAATTTTATTTCCTATGAATATCAACTTTAGGAGCAACCACTGTTCAGCTTCAAATTGCAAATATCATGCATGAGCAAACATGCTCATGTGTGAAAAAAACTCACAAAAAGATCAAGCAACACTGCAAACAGATACTCACTCATTCTCTTCACCATGCATCCCAAGCAACGCAGCCCCACCCCTCCAAAGAAACTTACAAAATCATTGCATTATACACGTGACAGACACACAATCATACCGCACCTGCCCACATTCACTCGATCACATCAGGTATGGCTATGGCACAGACAAGAAAATTAATGAGATGCAGACTAAATGCACAAATCTGAGTGAATTTCTGGTGTAGAGCGAAATTAGAGCTTTGGGAAATAAATTATCAGAGGTGGTGCGCAAATGCCTACTACTAACCCGGCGGGCTTATTGTACATATTGCTGAGCTGAGAGGGTAAAATTTCATTCTTGGATACTCGAATTTATATAATTGATCGTAGTATTGCTGTCCCAAACTTAGCTAGGGTAGCAATGCCGCTGGCCCCCCCCCGGGGGGGGGGGGTCGAGGTCACTCCCCACGCGGTCTGCTATCCACCCGTGTCCAGCAACCTCAGAAATCAACCCTAAACTGCGTGACCTACATAACCAAATTTGCAACTCTAAATGGCGTAACACATGAGAAAAGCTACTCTATCTAAGTAGCGTGACTCCCTGGAAATCCATTAATTCCGATACAGTAAGTGGCGTGAACAGGGAATCCACTAATTTGATACCCTAAGTAGCGTCAACAGTGAAATCACCAAATTTTATACCCAACCCAAGTGTACTCCTCATCTAAATCATTATTGTACATTGCGCGACCCGAAGGGGTTCACTTAATAATTCGTGAATAATTTTGCGATTAACAACGTGAATTTGAAGATGTTATTGTAGATTTACTCAAATTTCCACCCCTAAATGGCGTAATCTACATAACCAAATTGGTAACACTAAATTGCGTGACACGTGAGAAAATGCTACCCTAATATAAGTGGCGATTCCCGGCGAATGGTGCTGAAAAGGCAGCTACCTTTTTTTCCCAAAGACATCGACGACGACCGTGGGCTGGAAAAGGGACCCTATTCGCCTTTTCCGGACGCGGGTGCGTAGCAGGCCGTGTGGAGAGTGACACCCCTCCCTCTCCAACCCCGGGCCGCAGCACATAAAACATAAGGCTACGACAGGAGCGGTGTAAGGGGGATTTTTTTTCGAAAAAAAAACATTTAAAAACACCTAAATTTTCTTCACCCTGCATCACCCCCTCCCCTGTGGCACCGCTCCTAGGTTACGGGTGCAAATCTGTTTGACTCATTATTTCTTAAATAATTAAAATGAACAAAAGAACAAACTTTTCACTAAAAAATAATCTCGACTGAAATGTGGTTGTTATCGAGTTCCATATAAAGCTGTCTGTATCTAAGCCTCAAAAGATCGCGCCATGGGTTTTCTGGCTCAGACCCCAACAGCGTCAGGGCGTCATCAAACGGTAAATATAAATAGGCCTGTCTAGCACTACACTAGGCCTGGCCAGGGGGAGCACCAAATCTCGGTGTCATCGATGAATCATCCCAGTTGATCTCGGAAGCAGATTCGGTACCTTGCCACTTGGTCAACAACCATTTGGTCTACAAACACAACAACAAAAAGTAACTACCCCCTTATTCAAACTACCACACTGTTTTAAGGAAGTGAGCTTTAGCAATATAATTTGGCAGGAGTATTCTCCACTTATTGAATAACTTCTGTGAAAAAAAATGTGATTGATCCGTCAAGTCATGCATGAATGACGTGCATTAAAGGCAAAAATATCACTTTTCAAAAGTCACATGAGTCATCTATTGTGCCAAAATAATGGTAAATAATGGTATTTTTTGGCTATGTATATTGTGTGCTCATTCAACTACGACATGGTTACAACTTCTTGTGTTCGTAAAACATGTAAAGATACATTTTGCTGAAAAATATTGGAATTCATTTTATTCAATAAACTTAACGGATTTTACAATTTCAAACTTGTGAAAGGATGGTCATTTTTTAATTAAGCCCACTGGAGCGTAAAATGTGAGAAAAGTGCCAGGGGAGGTGTGAGGGGGTCAAACGATAGATGATTAGCATAAATAGTGCTTAATCCTTCATCAGAAACATAATTTGTCAAAATCCTGCATCACAAATCCCCCAAATGACCCTTGTGACTTTTGAAAAGTGGCATTTTTGCCCTTAATATGTGCTCACTCATGTACGACTCTTTGGATAAATCACATTTCACACAAAAGTTAGTAAATTAGTGCAGAAACACCCTTGCCAAATTAATTTGCTCAAAACAGTTTCTTTAAAAACTTATGGTATTTTGAAAAGGGGGATAGTTCCTTTTTTTGTTGTGTTTTTTATGCAGTTAGTCTAGCATCACTACATGGATTAAAAGGATTGGGATTGGGATTACATTTTAGGCTTAAGGTTAGAGATTTGGATTAAAGATAGGGTTTTAGGATTAGATTCTGGGCATGGAATGGGATATTAATTACCACTCAACGAATTCCCAAATATATTTTTACACAAAGGTTAAGCTTTGTTTTCTTTTCAATGCTTTGTTTCAGTCAAAATTAAAGGAATTACGTATTGTTATTGTAACATATGATTACTGTAATTTATTAACACTATTTTCACTTATTGTATTATTATATGAAGCTTATCCATGTATTTTGTTATATTTTTGTCATTAGAAAGGGAAATAAAATGAAATGAAATAAAATGAATAAAAAGAAAATTGGCTTGTATACGGAATGGCTGATAGACCAAGTGGCAATACACCACTAGTTCGAACTGCGTGCGTACGAGTAACCTTTACTGCGCGCATGTAAATTTGTTTTGATCATTTCTCGGTGAGCTTTAATTCCGCTTGACACCAGGATACACACTTTATTCTTAAGACAAGAGTGATCTGAGTATCTATAACTTATCGTAAGACATTCCAAACATAGAAACACATATCTATATCATAAGCTCACTCACGTCCTATAACAGTGAGTTTCCTGGTCCAGCCAAAAGTCCCAGTAATTAACACCTTGGGACCATAGCGCTTTGAAATACATGTTGAAACTTGAATACATATTGTTCAAGGTGACAATAACATTATTCACCGATAACATTCACACATAAGTTGATAATTGACAGTTCCGAGTGCATAAAGGGTAAATAGGCACACTGTTAAACGATTCTTTGAAACACCTCTCGAATATTAGATATAATTATAAATATTAGGCTGGACTTACTTGTGATGAGTTTCACGACGTTTCGTCTACTCTGTAGACTTTCTCAAGTGATGTGGTGATGTAGAGTATTTTGAAATGCTGCGTTGCCTATGACGCGACGCATCTCGGCGTTGTAAAAGCGCATCCCTGGATGCGCACTTGTTGCGATGGGCGCGTTTTAACGCTTTGTCCCAGATGTGTGGTAGATTGAATCGAAGACCTCCCTTTTTGTTGAGTGAAGGGGACTTGACTCTTTCCCACGCTGCCTCCTTAACACTTTTCCGGAACCAGTTCTTTTCCCTGTCCAGTATCATCACGTTGGTCGTGGAAAATGTGTGATTAGATGCCTGTAGGTGTGTAAAAACAGCCGAATCGGGTATATTTTCCACCGGAGTGGCCTTCGATGCTGATTCACATGCGCGCTTTGATAGACTGTTGCGTCTCACCGATGTATTGTTCCTTGCAATCCGCCTGGTCACATTTGATACCATATACTACATTCCTGGTTTTCTCCCTGGGGGTCGTCCTTGACATGTACCAATTTATTCCGCAATGTCTGAAATGGTTTGAAAGTGTGACGATTCCTGTTTGTGAACGCTCTCTTTGCTCTTTCAGAAAGACTCGATGTACGGAATTGTTACTACGACCTTTTTTGTCTCTCTTTGGTTTGTTGTCGCCAGTTGTGGTTCTGTCTTATTTACTTGTCTTCGTTTTTGACGTTGAGCTTTAGTGAAGGCCAGCTGGGATAACCACACTGTTTCAGCGCTTGTTGGATTTTGTGTTTCTCCCTCACAGACTCTACAGGTGCACTGACAACCGTGTCTGCCCGATGAAAAGGGCCTGATCACTGATAATTTGTGTACCAGCGGATGATGCGAATTGAAGTGCAGATACTGATTGGTGTGTGTCTTTCTGGTAGATACCAAAACTCAGAGATCCATCAGAGAGAATGTTAACCTCCACATCCAGAAAGGGTAGTTTGTTTGTGTTCGCACGCTTCACGCGTAAAGGAGATATTCTGTCAACAGAGTTGATGTGGTTGAAAAAATCTTCCCTTCTCTGATTTCTTCAGAATAACGAATGTGTCATCAACATACCGTAACCACAACTTCCGTGGAGTGCCAGTGAAACTTGAAAGGGCTTTCTTCTCAAAATCTTCCAGTACAAGTTAGCCACTATTGGTGAAACAGGGGAGCCCATAACATCCATGAATCTGAATGTTAGTGCTGTCCTTGAAACGAGAAATAAGTAGTATCGAGACATGTGGAAACAATCTGAAGTACCTGTTCTAGGAGAGGGAAGTGCGATCATTCAATGTTTTGTTCCTCATGAGATCGGTCTTTAACAACTTTCATAACATCAACAGGCGTATAGAAGTGGACAATGCACTGACATCATTACGAGACAATAGTCTCATCTGGTTGGAGTTTTACCGCTCAGCAGTTTTTTCTTACTAGATCTTGTGGTTGCGTACATGTAGTTCAGATTTGTCGAAAATCTGAACATCATAGCAACCTTCGCAGCAATTTCAAATACTCTACATCACACCAATCACTGAAAGAGCTACAAGTAGAGCGGAAAACGTTGCGTGATAAACTCATCACAAGTCAAACTCCAGGCCATATATTTATAATACTTATTCTAATAGTATGGCGACTGATGATAAAACCATTCATAGGACCTCTCGAATATTTACAACATAAGTTGATAGATGTCAATTCTGAGTACATAAAGAGCAAATTACAGTAAAACAATGCCGTAAAACACTCTTTTAAATGTTTAAAGTAGACCTATGTATAAAGCGCTTAGTCGCGAAAGGGGTTAGATCCATTTTCTACCAATAATGAGCTATCAACACTAGAGCAATCGCTACCATTGGCATAAGATAAACTTTGAAGCCAAATGAGCTGAGCAAATACGAATAGTGTATGTAACTTCTATTTTTTCCCTAGGGGTATGTACAAATTGAAGAAAAGAAATGCATTTTCTCCAAAAGTAATTGAAGTGAAGCTAGCCCCTTTTGCAAATGAGCTCTTTATATAAAACTATACAGGGTGGCCCAGAAAAAAGGTACAGTTACAATTACGGTTATTTCCAAATATTTGTTCCTCATTATTTAGTTCATCTGATAAACCGTTTTTTTTTCATGAGTAGAATGACACCAAGATACTCTAGTTTGGATTGGTACTTTCTATTTTAGGGCCGTTTTTGTGAACCAATGTAAATTTGGTACATATGCACGTACCAGTTTACGTGTAATTTGTTTAGGATGCTATCAATTGGAGGCGTCCTTACCACTTTACCGCTTGAAAAGCTGAAATGCACGGCTTTGCAAAATTGCCTTTATAATGAAAACTACTGAACGAAAATTGACGATCTAAGTGTATGGCTCAGAAAACAACTCTCTTTCTGATGAACGGGTAAAATAGTAATTTTTCATGGATAATGAAGGGTAAAAACTGATAAATTAAAAAAAACCCTTTTTTCTGTGCCATACTGTATTGTGAACCTGTCATGACGTTATCTGAGTGTTATACAAACTCTTGAATATTATAAACATAACATTTTCTGTATCACACTTTGTGTCTCTGTTTAAATTTTTAGAGTATTAATTGTTACGTAAGCGGACAGTATGAGGGATATTCGAGTGGTTAAAGAAATATTTGTTAAATAATTAGATATTCACATCTTGGAGATGAAATAGGCTGGAATACACTACTGCAGCAAAAATGGTTTGGAAATGGCTAAAACTAAACAAAAACAATACAATAAAAACTCACACATTTATCCAAAATTCTTTCATCAAAGGAGAAGGATATGAATTTCATTAAAAAACAATATTCATATCATTTGTTGAGATACTGCAGTCAGTCAAATTTTCTAGGGTAAATAATTTAGTGCATAAAACAGACTTGCCATTTTATGCTTTCAAACATTTGTGTGAAGTGTATTTTCAAAATATAAATGTGTATGACAAAAATGCTTGAATGGTAAATTAGGTTTATTAAATTTACCCTATTTACCATTCAAGCATTTGTGTCATTCACATTTATATTTTGAAATACACTTCACACAAATGCTTGAAAGCATAAAAATTCGTCAAATTTTCACGAATTTTTACCCTTGGCAATTCCATGGAATACAATTCCATGTTGTATTCCATGGAATTGCCAAGGGTAAAAAATTCGTCAAAATTTGACGAATACAATCCCGTGTACAGATTGAACTGATTTTTGCACGGCTAAAATTAGATTTACAGAATGTACTGAAAAACTAGTTCACATATTAACCTACAATCTTTCATGAAATGGAAAAACATACAAATATGTATTAAAGCACACATTTGGGATCAGTACATAAGTTTGGAGCACTAATTATTCACCCTTGACACTTTTACTGATTACAATACTGTATACGGATTGAAAGGATTTTGCCATGACCCACTCTGGGACCCACTGGACCTATTCTGGGCCAGGACAAAATAGATACATTTGTACATATTTCATGCCTTCATTGCTGACAACAAAGATCAAAAATCACTTTTACTAATACTCACATCAAAGGCACAATTAATCAATTTTCCCAGTTTAAAAACAAATATCAGTTACAAAATCTTCCATGCTTTGTCAGTACCTCTAATAAGCTATAAATGAAGCCCTGAAAATACTGTACTTCGAAACGATCATTTTAATGCTATCAAAAGATTGAAATCTATGAGAACGCAATTACCTCTCACAGTCTGCTGTGTTACATTTAAGTGAGCATATATAATAATGTATACAATATTAAAAGTTATAATTACATTACATCGGTGGATCACAGTCTGGGTCAGTATATCCCTTATTGTGTATATATAAACTGCAGTGTAGTGTCTTCGTGTTAATTTGAGAAGGATGTACATAGTTCCCTTCTCACCACGTCCCATGGGGAGGCGGCGGCAAGACAGATAAATCTCCCTTTTCCTTTTTAGGCAAAAAATGGTGGAGATTGAACCCACGATGTAATGATGACTATGGACGGGCGTTGTTACCTGTAGAACACCAAGACTGCTCCATGACAAAATAAGGGCAGCAACAGCTTTCACAAATAAGTCCCATTTAGAAACATAACGCAATTGAAATATAAACAGCAATACCTTCTCAAATAATCGCACAATTAAGATTTACAATAGTATAAAAAATTATATTCCCATCTTGAGAAGATATTGCTTGCTATCCATACAAGAAAAAAAATCTCAATCTGTTAACTCTTAACATGCCAGAGGAGTTAAACCTCTATGGACTTTATGTATATTATATGGTGCAGATCTGCGACTTTGGCACGTTAAGAAGTAAACTTCATTTGCATATGATAGTAAATTATTCTTCCATTCTGACTTTTAAAACGACATTCACAAAAATATAACGCTTAGAGTTACATGAATGGCACTTAAAAAATCAAAGACGAGTTTTTTTTCCAACAAACGCATTGTATATCGTAGTGATATTAAACAAAAATCGTCACACTTCTTAAAATCACATATCTCAGCGAACAAAAAATAATGCCAAGTGAAATGGAAGAGAATGCATTCATTACAAACAGTGGTTCCTATTTGAAAATTTGACCATTGTAATAACAATCTGTGACAGAAAGGTGTTGTAATACATTGAATGCGCACTTTTATTCAATTTTTATTTCTTTTAGTGCAATTTTTAAATTACTGAAGAATCAAATAAGTTCTTGTTTGTGTATGTAAACTAACAATTCTATTTTTTTATTGAATAATTAGTAAAGCATCAAAAGGGAAAAATAAAACTCCTTAAAATTATCAAGGAACTACATCAACACTCAAGATTATTATTGAAAGCAATGTTGGGCAAAAGACTTTTAAATTTCACGGTTACTCACATCACCAATGCTTCGGCAATGTCCAGCACAATATATATATATATATATACATATAAATATTCAAGTGGTGGGGGGGGGCACCCTATCGTTGTGTCCCCCACCCCCACATGAATAGAATTCCTGGAGGATTTGCGCCCATGCTGGCATATGTTCCCAGCAGAAGGGCGTCTGGCGGCGGCGGCTGGGTTGACCGGGAAAACTTGTGGACCTAGTATTTGGAATAATGAAAAAAAAAGTCACTCCCCACCCCTACCCTCCCCCCCCCTCCCAACTAAGCGACTTTTCGGCAGCTGGGCTGACCGGGATATATTTTGGACCTACGATTTGGCCGCGGATGAACACCCGTTTGGGATTTAATTACCGGGACATTTTTGGCTCTGCCCCCTCTGATAACAGGCACCTGTTACGCCCCTGTTAAGAGCAAATATCAAATGAGGCAATATTTCTTAAATTAGAGAAAATTTAGTGTTAAGGCCTTTCTGCCGGCCTTCTGCCAGACAACCGACAAGATTTAGTGTTGGTCCACATAGATTTTTATTACCGGTGTGCTGAGCAGACAAAATTAATACGGATCTACTAACAACTGTCCCGTATTAAAAAAAAGATAAGGGATGTCCAACAGTAATTTATCTTTACTCTTACTTGGCAGCATTAAAAAATATTTTGTTAAACTTAACTACTGCCACACAAAACAGATTTTAATCCCACATTTGTCTATACAACAAGTAAGAAAATTTGAGACATCAAAAATGCTAGCAGAAAATCACGTTGAATTTTTTTTGTATTATTCGTCTTTGAGTTGACGCTTGCATCATTAAATAACAATGGTCAGCGCTTGACTCATATTGGAAAAAGAGTAATTTCTTTCCAATAATCAATTCTGTTGTGTGCCAAGAAAATAATAACACCTCTGATTAAGAGTTTGACAGAAAGTATACAGGTCTACCGGCCGATACCATGTGACACAAATCTACTGTGTAATAAGTAAAAATCAGCAAATTCAGAAATCCAACTTTTTTTTTGATGTTTTAATGTGAATGACCATCTTAATCCTTGGAATCATGGGTTGGTGGACGCACTATTGGCACAGTTGCTGTAAGTACACTGGTCACAAGTTTGGGTTTTGTCCATGACATCAGCCCTGCTGAATCTAGTCGCCTATACAGAAATGAGCAAGATCATAAAATGATTCCGTTACTCAGGGGCGGCGGAACCGGGGGGGGAGGGGCACTTGCCCTCCCCCCAGAAAAAAAATCCGATAGGCAAAAATGCCTTTTTTCTAAGAGAAATGTGCCCTTTTTTTTGAAGGGACACCTTTTTTTAAACGACGTATTTTCGTCCTTGAAGGTGATTGTCTTTTTATTTATTATATATTTTGTATTATTATATATATGTTTTCCTTTTCTTTTTAAATATATTCTTTTGCCCTCGACGGGGCACGTCATACAGTACAGGGAAGACATAATTGGGTAAATTGTTCAACGAAGGGGCACATTTTGTGCCTAAAAAGGGCATCAGTGGCCTCTCATCTTAGTGCCCTCACGCATGGATAGCAGAAATGCCCCCCCCCCACTGTTTACCCACTAACCCCATTACATTTCAAGGCAAATAATGCCCCTTTTCTAGATCAAAAGTGCCCTCTTTTGGTTTGTACCCAAACTGAGTGAGGTGAAACTTGTTTTTTAATATACGTACTTTCGTTGGTTGGCAGTGATTTTATTTCATGTATTCATTATTTATTCTATGTATTTTTGTAGAGTATAGAGAATGTTGTAGAGTATAGAGAATTGTAGAGTATAGAGTATACAAAGTATATATATACTAGTATATAAAATCATTGTAAAGAGTACAGAGAATAAGTGGATACATTGTAGTGGCACATTATGTGGCTAAAATGGGCATTTGGAATCTCATAGTGCCCTCAGGGGTGGCAAAATTAGACCCTCTCCATCTCCTTTCCTGATAACATGGCCCTATTTTTATGTACTCTTTAAGCGACAAAAAGTGTCTTTTGTGAGAGAATTTTAATAAAGGAAATCGTTTATAAAGAGAAGAATGTCCCCCTTTCTGAAACAGAATTTTGCGTGACGTGACTTATTCTGTGCTCATGACTGTATAATTCATGAAATATGAGTATATTTGGATCCACTTTCGTGCAGATGGGGTTCTTGGTGGCACTTACCGCTGGCGTAAATCCCGAGGGATGGTAGTCTGACTGCCAGACCATTATTCTGGAATCTACAGCTAAACCTGTCTTCAGTATAATCCGCTCCGTGGATAGCCCCTGCTTCGCAGGGGAGGTCTGAAATTCAGACTAGGGGGGTGGGGATATATCTTTATATCTTTATCTTTTTGAGGCGGGGATGGCCTTTACAATCATCCTCCCCACTTTTCAAGAATTTTTTTTTGAATTAATTAATCATATATAAAATTGTTTTATAGTAAGAATTTCTCCTGAAATGCCTTTAATCCTTACTGTACTGGGCTATTTGGCTCCATGAAAATACTAAGGGGGGGGGGGAGGGCTTAGAGGCTCCCCCTTCTGATCTCGGCCGTCGACCGAAAAAAAGAAAATCGGCACGCACGTCGCCCGCCACGTACTCTACAAAGTTTTATTATTCTGTAAAAAAGTGATGTCGTAAATCAATTACGCTAATTTATTTTTGCTCTAAGCCACTAAAT
>JZLH01S0269403.1:21017-31298 GCA_001188425.1 Eucidaris tribuloides
TAATCGATTTTCAAACTCTGATTAAATCCCCATGCAGGAACCCTCTTTTTGGCCATTCTTCTATAACTGCGATGGCACATTAGAGCAACTGTTCATACAAACATTTCATAAGATTTGACTTTTCTCTGACAGCAACAATTAATTTGCTCCTTCAAGAAGGCAAGAAAAATCTTGTCACTCCTAACATACATGAGTAACAAGTACATTGGGGTTGAATAACATTTCAAGAACTGTGTGTACAGGTTTAATGAAACAATTGTTTAAAGTGACATCACAGTTCCACAATTGCAAAAATCTTGTAAATGATGTCAGCTTCACATTTAAAGACAGAGTAAGGGATTTGCACGTCAGAAAACGGTAAAATGAATGAAATCAGCTCAAATCGTTCATAATGTGAAGATTTATCTATTATAAATATGGACCTGTCATAGAACCTTTGCGTAGAATACGTAGTTTTGGTGAAAATCTGGACAATTAAACTTCAAAATTTACAGTGACGTCGACGTGCACGGGTCATTCCAGAATTGTCCGATCAGCCGTTAGCTGAAGGTCGCGCGGAGTTTAGCCGTTTAACCAATCAGTGTGGTCTTGCGACGGTACACATAACCGCGATTCGCAATTTGAGCAAAATTTAAACTCACGGAAAAAACAACATGCTGGTAACATGTCGTCATTAGTTTTTCTCATAAAACAACAAATTCATGACGTATGGATCTCAAACTTTCAACACACCATTTGTAAGTACTAAACTACCGTTTGGTATTGATAATGAAGGGAAGTAATGGACTTGCAAATCCCTGACACAATCTTTAATCGCACATTATATGTGTGCAACATATCAGCTGCCAGAGTAATAATGTCTGAGTGATAATGTATTTAAAGGCAATAGTTCTACAGGGTATCCAACACTAGTCTGTGTAGAATTGACAGGCAATATGGAGAATTCTGAGTTGTCCAAAACTTGGCAACCCGTTAAGTGTGTTGTGCTAAAAAACATGAATCGGTAACTCTTATTTTTCATCAGCTACAATGGCCACCTGTGCAATTTTGTGTTTTATTCAACATTTTTGCTGTTGACATATTGAAAACTCATAATTTAGCACCATAATATCTTACCAATTTACTCCCAAAATATGAATGTGTAAGACATCTATGGTCTGGGAGAAACTTGGAAGGATATGTTTGTTGTATCTCAGTCTTCGTAAAAGCATGGTAAACATAGCTTTTCTCATACTGCTTCAATTTTGTGGAATGAGCTCCCTAGTAACATTAAAGACACTATATAACATGTGGAAGACTCATTAAAAAAATTGTCAAACTTTGCTATCTGACATATCTGACAGTGTTTGGATGGACAAATAAACACTCTAGAACACAAAAGTTCAGACAGTTATGCTGTCACTTGTAAAATATTTACAGATAAAAATTGGCATGTGAATTCTTCTCGGCCGATGAAAATTCTGCAACACAGCAATCTATGGGGGAAAACTGGAATGGTCTCTCAATGATTTCTACTATTTAGCTTACCTGAGTTGAAGGCTCAAGTGAGCTATTGCGATCACATTTTGTCCGCCGTGCGTCGTGCGGTGTGCGTCGTGCGTAAACTTTTAGACATTTTCATCTGCTTCTTTAAAACGCGTTATTGGATTTAACCCGAATTTGGCAGGAATCATCCTTAGGGGGTGGGGATTCAAGGGTCCTCAAATAGTCACCTAGCCCCCCTGGGGGCCCAGGGGCAGGGCCCAAAGGGGCCAACAGTGGGTAATTTTCAAACATCATCTTCTCTAGATCCAGAAATAGTTTAGCTAAAGTCACTGTGTGTGTATATACCTCTATACATGTATGTGGTGAATTATTGTTCCTCATGACAATGCCCAGGGTGGCCATGTTTGGCCCCTGGAAGGGGGGGGGGGGTAACGGGTTGGGGAAGGGCCTTATGGGAATAATTTACATTTACATCATTTCCTTTAAAGCACATCAATGGATTTAGACCAAACTTGGTGGAAATGATCCTTAGGGGGAGGGGATGGAGGGTTCTTGAAATAGCACACATGGCCCCCTTGGGCCCAGGGGACAGGGCCCATAAGGGCCAAAACTAGGTAACTTTCTAACCACATGTTATTTTGGGGTCAAAGGTCACATTTGCAGGTCAAAGGTCAAATGAGGTCAAATATGCATGTGTCTGCAATTTTCTACTGGGGTTGGTATCAGCCCATTTGTAACTTCATGTAACTTGAATGGTAGATGCCCAGGGACCTAAATGTTAAATTGGGGTCAAAGCTCAAATAAGTAGATCAAAGGTCAAATAAGGTCAAATATTTTATATAATGGATGTTGGTATTTAATTTGACTTGGCAAAATCAGCTATACGATAAAGGGATGCAAAGTTTGTCACCTGGTTCATGTGGCTCCTTTGGTGCCTAGATATCAGGCTACAAGGGCCAAAACTATGCATAAGTGATGTTTTCTCTATGGGCACACCAGGGAGTTTGTTAGACCTCAGGTGAGCATTGTGCCCCCTGGGGCTTATGTTTAAAGCACTTAATGATCATTTTGAACTGCAATTTTTTCAGGGCTTCATTTTTAGACCTTATAAATGACACTAATAGCATGGGGAATCATGTAGCTTGCATTTTTTAAAATGGAAATATGCCTTTAAGAATAATAACATTGTTGACAATTTACAAGTCCGCTCTAAATACTCATCTATTTTAGCTATGTCTCAGAAACATTTCACAGAGCCTCTTTTAGTACAATATCTATTTATGTCTTTGTATACTTTCTTTTCTTGTTTCTTTTCTTAGTCGGTGCATAGCAACATTTCCATATGCTATATAAAAGCTGTGTATATTATTATTCACTGTGTATTTTTGGTGTATTTTTGCTGTGTTTGCTAGGAATCACTATATCTGTTCCTACTATGCTGCCAAGCTGATGGTTCCAGCCAAACAGGGTCTTATTGTCAACATCTCATCTGGTGGAGGTCTTCGTTATCTCTTCAATATTGCATATGGAGTAGGCAAGGCTGCAGTGAGTACTGTTTTCCTATTTTAAAGACTGTGTTTTTGATTTGCTCACTATACCGTTTTTGCTCAGATTTGATCCAGATGAAGATAAAAAATGCAGTATTCAAAATTTTGGATTCATATGTTTTTAGTTTTTTTTAAAATATAAACGATAAACCATTTTAAATTGGCCTGTTGTTCAAGTTGTTGTTTGGTATATTGGCATTATAAATTCAGATTGAATATTTATGCCATGTCTCTCAATAATTTGTTTTAAATTGAATCATGAATTTCATACATTTTCGGATTTTTATATTAAAATTAAGTATGACGTGGCTGTCTAGCAAAAGACATACCCGCTATCTAGGGCCACAAGGTGTCAACCTGGACACAGTACATTGTGTCAGGTTTCTCAACTATCCTCTTGAGAGGGGGTAGTCTAGACCTCCCAAACCCACCGATATGTTGTATTTTGCGGTGGTAGTCTTGGTTTCAGACACTGGATGTAGCTTTCACCTACTAATTTTGAATTTGGTTGAGTCCAACCGTAGCAAAAATTGTTTGACAATCGTCCAGCAGAATTGGTGTGAGTTTTTGATCATGCAAAGCTTTGATTAGTAGGAATTTAGTTTTCATCAGATGATACACAAAATCAGGTCTGGCAGTAAGACTAGATTAATAGCTGTCGCTCACTGAATTTGACGATACATCGCGTGCATTTTGTTTGAAGTTTTCAGCGCTTATCTTCACGAAATGTGACATTTCAGTCCTAAAACTTTTGTCAGTGGTGAAGATTTACGCGAATCTTTAGATTATAAATGATTGTAGCTTATTTTGGTTGATAAGTTGATTGCAGGGTGTGCAAATCACGAACACAATCTGTAAGCTCATCCAGCCCGAATGGGCCAGGTGAGCGTTTGCCATGGCTTGTCGTCCGTCGTCTGTCATCTGGTATCTGGCGTCTGGCATTCGGCATCCATCATCCTTCCACAATTTCAAAATGCTTCTTCTTTGTCATTTCTTGTCCGATTTCCATTCTGTTTGCTTTATATGATAGCACTAGGTTGGGGATTGAAAACTTTAACACAGAATTTTGAAACCCGTTAAATATGCTAATTTATGTACATTTTTCAAAAATCACAAAAATGCATTTTCATTTGTTATCTAATTTGGATTTTTTCTATTCCATCTGGTAGAGCTACATGAGGTTCACCAAATTCTACATGGAATTCTGAAAAAAAAATCAAACAAAATATTTGTGCTGATTTATGCCAAATTTATTCGAAAATCACAAAAAATGCTTCTAATTCATTTGTCAACTAATTATGATTTTTTTTGAATCTGTAGAAGATACATGAGGTAGGTACACAGACTTTCTATGTGGAATTCTGAAATTTTGTGTAGAAAACTGTTATTCATAACAGTGTCATCTTGGTGAAAATTAAAAATTAAGTGAAATTGTTTGCCGGATGAGCACCACATCATTGATGTGCTAGTCTGTTATCTTTTTCTTGTGATTTGTGGAGGAGGACAAAAACATTATCTGTAATGACACATTGATGAGATTTAAAACTTTCACATCACTTTCAATCACCCAATTATTTAAATCCATATCCATACTTTCATAACTTACAAATTATTTAACCCTCTCGATACCGAGACTGTCATACACTGTTACCTTATTGCAGACTTGTGGTGCCCTGTGGTCCTCAGCAACTTATTTGAAATATGTATGTTCAGGTTGACAGGCTGGCAGCAGACTGTGCCCACGAAATGAGGAAACACAATGTAGCAGCAGTATCCCTTTGGCCGGGGGCTGTGAAAACAGAACTGATATTGGACAGCTTCAAAGACCCTGGCAAAACCTGGAAAATTGGAGATTATGAGGCAAAGGTAAGGAGACAAAGATAAATTGAAGAGTATAGAATAAGAAGTACTGAAGTCACATAATACTACCTTTGAGAAACAAAGGGTCAAAGGTTTCAAATTTGTTTACAGATCACAGTTGTTTGAGTTGTACATCCAAACTTGGTGAAGTTAATTGACACAATAAAAGACAAATATAGGACAAAAACAAACATTGTCACACTTGTCAATTTCCAATAATCACTAATCAATATTGTGGACTTAAGTTCTTCTTCTAAAAACAAGGGTCTCAGGAAAACTAATGCATTTCTCGAATAAATGAATGTCAAAAACACTTAATCATATATATTTTTGGAATGTCCTCCATAAGACGGACAAGTTGATATGCAATTTGTCAAATTTGGACGTTGTTTTAAATTTGACCTCGTTTGACCTTTGACCGTAAGTGACCCCATATCTCATCAACAAAGCACAAAATACATGACAAATTATATATTTTCTTAATCCTTGTAACTAGTCAAGTAATTTGAGTTACATTTTGAAGAAATTAAACCAAGTTAAAAATTTGACCCCGGTTGACCCCTCCCCTGATCCCTATTAGGGAAGGGTGAATTTGACCAAAATTTTGTCAAAAAATTTCCCAGAATGTAACGACTTCAAAACAATCACTAACTCAATTTCGTCAAAATGTGACTTAAGTAGGCCTACTTCTTATTCTATACTCTTCAAGTTAGCTTTTAATGACCTATTTTTCAGTGCCAGAAAGAACATAATGTCTTCACAGTGTGTTCACACAGTGATCACAGTGTCATTCTGTGAAAATGCACCAAATCCACACAGTGGCCAGAAAAATACAGGGTTGTCACAGTGTGGCCTCTAAGACCAGACCACGCAGTGATCACACTGTGAAAATGCACCAAATCCACACAGTGGCCTGAAAAATACAGGGTTGTCACAGTGTGACCTCTGAGACCACGCTGTGAAAGTGCACCAAATCCACATAGTGACACATTGTGGACGACATTGTATTTTTTTTTGACAGGGTTAACCCACCTGAGCCAAACGCTCAAGTGAGTTATAAATGTGATTGCTTTTTGTCGGTTACTCGTCACCCGACTATTCATTATTCGTTGTGCTTAAAGTTTTAACAGGTTATTGGTCAGTGGTAATTTGACTCTTGCTAGTTCATTTTGTTACTACAGGCAAACCCCCTTACAATGAGGACATCTGGACCTACAATTTTTCCTCGCTATAGCCGATTGCTCGCTATAAAAGTACATGATAAAAACAAAAACAAAATTACGCATATAGGACTATGCATATAAAATAACAAGATTTCTACCCCTACTGCATGTCTTCTCTACTTTTGCAAATATAAAACTGAATTTACTAACTAAATAAGTCACTGAACTGAAACAGCAGAGTTGAAAATCTAAGTGAACAATGATTCCAACTTCTCCTTTACCGAAAATGGTGCAACGGGCGGGAAGGAAGGAGACTGCACGCAGTTACATATGCTAGCTGGGCACGGGTCTTACACTATTAGGAAGTGTGTACACCGCGCGGTGGTGTAGCACACCCGACGTGTTGATCAACGTCTTGCAAAAGGAGTTAATTTTACTGCACAAAACATCACTTGCGCTCGCTAGCCAAGCTAAGCTAAGGTGGATGCTCGCTGTAGCAGGGCCAATTTCCTTTGTTTTTCTTTATTTTTTGGCTAGGAATTTACCTCGCTATAGCCAAAATTTTGTTATAGCCGGTCTCGTATGAGAATCATAATACACGGAGGTCTATGGAAGAAAAATTGGGACTGTCCTTGTATTAAGCAGGTCCTCGCTAAACCTTTGCTCGTTATAATGGGGTTTGCCTGAAATATCAGTGTGTATCAGTTTTGTAGCAATCATGACAATCAAGAAATTTGGCCCCTATTACTTTTAGATGCACTTTGACGACCTTCCTGCTGCTCATGTTTTCAAGAGACAAGTGCCAGGGTCAAGGTCATTTGAAGCCATTTGTTGAACATTTCATGCAAGACTGATATGACTAATACCTTTCTTGTCCTTTGCAATCATCACTTTGATTGCAAGTAAACAAACCATTATTTTATTTCATGTAATCCATAGTATGCAAACTTGCCTAAACATATATTCCTTTAAAAATGCAGTATGCTTTCCAGTATACATCTTCTTCATACATTATTGGTGATCCGCGTCTCCGCGGATCACCATAGATTTCGTCAGAATTTTTTTCTTTTTCTTTCTTTCTTTATTTATTCGTGTTTCTTTCTGGTCACTTCTTGTGCATCAGATATCTCAACAACAACATCGTCAATCATCTTGTAACTTGGCATAGTTATGTCCCATGTCAATACTTTCAGAATGTCCTCCTGACAACGTCTGTGACGTCACCAATGACGTCATAAGCCAAAAGCTAGTCCTAACCTACATTTGCGATATCTCAAGCCGGCAGTCGAATAAAAAAACGAATTTGGCAGAGGTCAAGCTAAGGTCAAGGGTCAACTTTTAGACCTAACCACGTGTGCGCGCGCGCCTCCACAGGCGAATACGGGCACGTCAAATCTTTAAAATGCTCCAAATGACTTCATTTAGTGCGTGCGCGTACGCGTGCGTTTTTTTCCCGCGCGCACCCTTTCCCGACCGAATATCATCGTTTTTTTGACGGATTTGGATTTCTGACTGAATTCTCCATCAATCAGAACCTTTTTCCGACCACTAGGACCCAAAATATCGCTTACAGGTCCAAAAACCGTAAAGGCGCGCGCATTGCGTGCGTAGTGAATAATGCACATTTTTAAATCACTCATAACTCTCTAGAATTAACGGTGACCCCTACTTTTATTGCTTATTCTGATAGAGTATGATGCGTAGATAGCATTTCAGGCATCGCTTTCTATGCCAAAGTGTTGTGACGTCATCTATGACGTCACAAAGAAAAATGGTATTACGGACATATCTCATGACTGGAGTCGAGTGACATCACCAAACCTGGTACGTAGTAACTTCAGGTCAAAGGTCATCGTGTGTGCTTATCATATCTTTCGGGCGTCACGACGAACGCGTACCCATACGTTTAAAACTAAGTCATAAATCAGTCATTTTTCTCTAGAATAAACGGTGACCCCTACATTGTATTGCTCATTCTGATAGCCTATGATCCGTAGATAACAGTTCAGGCACTACTTTGCATGCAGAATACTTGTGGCGTCATCTATGACGTCACAAAGAAAAATCGTATTTCGCACATATCTCATGAATGGGGTGGATTAAGATAACAAAACCTGGTACACAGTAACTTCAGATCAAAAGTCATCACTGGTGCTAATCATAACCGTCCGCGCGTCGCAACGAACGCGTACGCGCACGTCGAATTTTCAATTAATGTTAGACAATTTCAAGTGATGAGGGACATAATTCATCATGCAATGGTGATTGATATGCATTGTTTGTCACATTTTATTTAATTTGATCGGAGTGGTTACGCGGATCACCAATTCGTCTTCGTGACAAATTAAAATCTAGTTCAGATTTTATTCTGGTCATCCAGTTTATATGCAAAAACAAATTGCATGTTGATGTGTTTGCAGTAGTGAAACACACTCTGTTTCTTTCATTTAAATATGTTTGGGATTGTGAGTCGGGTGGGGGGTAGGTTGTTAAAGGAATATAATATTCCCCATTCTTTTGATAACTTGAAGTGGTCCACATTGAAATTGTTTAGGTATGTAGCTGTAACATATTGACTTTCATGTAAAAATACAAGTTAGCATACCGGTAATTCAGCCTAGTTCTCCTATATTTTTGTTGAGATACCAAGATGGAGGTAGAGAAAGGGATTCTTAGCAGTTTCTGCCCATTGTCTGTCTGTAACGCTTATGACACTCAATAACTTTTCAACCATTTGCCTGTTTGTAACCAATCTTTGGGGGGTAGATGCCTTACAGAGATGTCAATGTTATTTGGGGGTCAAAGGTCACATACGTTGGTCAAATGATGGTAGATTCCTTACAGGGACTTCAGTGTTATTTGGCTGTCAAAGTTCACATATGTATGGTAGGTCAAATGCAAGTTTCTACTCGGGTTAGTAACTATGCAACCATTAGCCTATAAACTTGGATAGTAGATACCTTATTGGAACTCAATGTTATTTTAGTGGTCAAGCTCACGTATGTAAGTCAAAGTTTTAAATATGGTACAATTTTAAAATTTACCTGCTAGTTTCTACTGGAGATGGCTATCAATTCTTGGTATAGTTTCACTAATAATCGGAATTGATTTATTGCAATTATTCCATGCAAACAGTGGGAGACACATTATGGCTATTGCATTGTTTTTTAGTTTTCAGAGTTTTGATTAAGTGACTTCACAGATATGCACATTTTCTTTCCCAGCAAAGGGACATCTTTCTGCAAGGTGAAACGCCTGAGTACTCCGGAAAGGCCGTCGTAGCTCTGGCCTCCGATCCCAACATCATAAAGAAATCAGGACGAATTCTGATGACGGCAGATGTGGCTGACGAATACGGATTCACGGACATCGACGGACACCAACCGTTTAATTTCCGTCAGCTCAAAGGACTGGCGATGATGAGCGGTCACACGTGGATTGCCGCACTGATTCCGTCCTTTTTCAAGGTTCCTTTCTGGATGATAGCTGTAGGTACTCATAAATTCTAGTTATGAATATCTGGGTGTCGGTTAAGATGGCTGACCGACAACCTGGCCTACTTCAATTTTGGTTGTGAAAAACAAGATACAATACTTAAAGGTATTGGCTTACATTTACCACAGTTAAAAAAATCTGAGCTACATGATTCCCCATGCTACCATTGTCTTTGATAAGGTCTAAAAATGACGCCCTGAAAAATTGTATTTCAAAGTGATTATTTAGTGCTTTAAAAAAGTGAAAATCATAAGTTGATCGAATTCACCTTCCCATTTTCTCCCATAGACTTACTGTGTGTACACCTACGCTATTTAAACTCGCCCCGAGTTTTAATTGTTTATTCATTCATAACTTGCCTTTGGCAGTGCAACTTTCCAAACTTTTTTATTCTTGGGTGTTTATTTGTCCATATGAACACTACTATGTAGTTCAGATATCAAAATTTGACAGTTTTTTAAATTGAAGCTCCACAATGTTAGCCTATCACTTTAAAGCCCAAGTACAGTTTTGGTCGATCGGACAAATTTGTGGTCAATCTGTCACAAAGTATTCTATTGTCCCCCAAACATCAGAAAACAACATCATACCTACTGAAAATTGTTTATAGTGACAAATTATGATTAACCCCAATCAGCCCGGGCTTTTTTGAAATTGTATAGCCCGGGGGCTTATTTGGCCCCCCTTCAGATCTCGGCCGCGGATCGCGCTATCGCCGTGAAAATTTGCAC